>JADZMA010000273.1:0-38713 GCA_020796225.1 Arion vulgaris
TTTGCCAGAACGTGTATACGTTGCACATTGGTTTGGTAGGCCCCTAAGCGAATAGACTTCTACACGTTTAGGACACATGCATCCGATTTCAGCCAAACCTCCTTATTCGCCTCTTACGTCATGCGTGGCAGGCAGGCAACAGTGGTTCTATTCTTTACACCCCAAATTTGGGCTCGGGTGGCCTGGGGACTAAGAAAACGCTCAGTATGAGCTCAGTATCACACAAGTCACCAGAGAAGCGCAAGTCAAATATATAAAACAACGACACTGGGTTAACAACTCGGTAACAGTGTGCTGACAAAAAAGAAGAAGGGGTCATAGGGCGCAGTCACAGGAACAACATTGTGCTAGGTTTAGTGAGATGGCACTAATCAGGCCCTACCCACCTTCACAGTTACATGTTATGTGATCTGCTCTAACACAGACAAGCAGAATCCCAGAGTGATTGTTTCTGCACGTCTCTCCCGGCCGGTGGGGAAAGTTGAATAAATAAAAACATCGTTAGAAGAAAGTTACAGTCATCAGGAGGCACTTCCCCTCAAAACAATAGTCGCCCAATGTGCCAGATCTCGGCAAGACTCGTAGGAAGCGATGCAACGTTTCGGGGCGACACTGGGAAGATTGCAGGAACACCGTACAGAGGCCAAGCACAGATACATTTATTGGGCAAGGTTGGCCGAGCTCAAATCTAAAGTTGCGTTCTAGAGCCTAACAAACTGGCCTCCTGGGACAACTGGTACTGTTGCACTAACAACTAACATCCCGGAAGAGCGGGGTGGGTGATGTTGCGCGCAAAATTTCAGTTGCGTTGCTAGCTCCAAATGAAACAACCCTCTAAAACATAGGTTCCTAACAGGGGTACCACCCACTGGGCGCTAGAAGTTGGAAGGGGGGCGCTGGGTTGAAAAGTAAATTTTGGGGGCATTGAGGACCATCCCCCGCCCTTAAGTTTAAATTCAAAGTCACCCAGGTCCTGCTAGCATTAGCGATTAATAGTGCAATAGACAGAATCTATGCATATTGTGTCTGGTTGTGTCCGAATCAAAGAAATAAATTTGGAAAATATGATGTAGAGTATTTGAAATATGTTTTATTCAATCACCCACAAACAAGACATTATCAATGTGTCTGAATGGGCATAATATGTTTTCACATGAAGCTATGAAACCTTCGCGAATAGAAGAACATGTGAGCAAAATACATCCTGGCAGAAAAGTTGAAAATGTATCTTACGTACAAGCTTAGAGATCAACATGAGACGTCCAACTCTGGCTGGTCACCCAGTGGTTACCTGGGCCCAAATTGGGGATGTAAAGAATATAACCACTGTCATCTGCCATGCATGTCGTAAGAGGCGAATAAGGAGGTTGGTCGTGTGGCTGGCTACCCCACACCGTAAAAACACCAGATAGCTACAGAAACCACAGCCAAGAAAATTCAAAGCTCGCCACCCGAGGAAGAAGAGGGACCCCAAATGAGGGACTCATGAAGAGACCGATGAAATTGAAAATCGGGCTGCCGATTCACCTTCTTTCAACCCGGAAGATCTCCAGGATTGGCACCTGGAATGTCCATACGATGTTCGAAACTGGAAGCGCACAGGTGGCACGGGAAATGAGGACATATGGACTGGCCATCCTGGGACTAGGCGAAACCAGATGGACAAAGGCAGGACACACTAGACTTATAGCGTGGGAATCAATATTGTACTCGAAGAGAGGAGGGAAAACGCACACACATGGAGAGTAGCTTGATGTTGGTCAAACAAGCACAAAAGGCATTAATCGAATAGGAGCCGTTAGGACCATGAATGATCCGGGCAACTTTCAAAACCTCCAATGCAAAATTAAACTGAACATAGTCCAATGCTACGCCCAACAAAAGACAGCAAAGAACAAATAAAGAAGAGTTTTACAAGTTACAGGGTGTATTAGCAAATTTAAAGTAAGGATCTTACTATTTTGCTAGGAGACTTTAATGCAGAACAACTGGGCTTCGAGAAACCATGGGCAAACATGGACTAGGGGAAACAAATGAAAATGGAGAGATGTTCGTGGATCTTTGCGCAGCAAACCAGTTGTTATGGGGGTAGCCTCTTTCAGCACAAAAGAATCCACACAGCTACATGGATATCACCAGACCACAGGACAGAAAACCAAATCGACCACATCTACATAACAGGGAAGTTCAGAAGGTCACTTCGATGTAAAAGTCTATAGAGAGCAGATGTGGCCTCTGACCACCCTTGTTATAGCAAAGTGCGAATGAACCTCAAGAGAATTCATCCCGACCACGCATGGCAACAGGGTGAGATACAATGTGGACATCTGAAGGAGCAGAAGGAAAGGATATATTTAGTGTCACGATTTCACAAATTCGAGGCCCCAGAAGTTGATGAAGAAGTATTGAAGACCACTGATAAAGTTAAGAAGCCTGGACTAGTACTTGTGAAACTACCTTGGAAAAAGACACACCACCACAAGGAATGGCTATCAGAGTCAACGTTAGATAAGAGAGAGAAGAGCAGAAAGGCTGACCTCTGTAATAGCAAAAACAAGGTCAGCAAAGGCCGCAGCACAAGAAAAGTACACAAAAGCCAACAGGAGGTGAAGAGAAGTATAAAAGCAGATAAAAGAAAGTATATAGAGGACCTGGCAAGAGAAGCAGAAGAGACAGCAGCTACGGGTAACCTGAAAGATTTATACAATAACACAAGAAATTGACAGGAAACACCAACAAACAAATAAACGATTAGGACAAGGCTGGAAGATTACTCGGCAATGCTCAAGAACAGATGCAGAGGTGGGCAGAACACTTCTAGGACCTTCTAAACAGGCCAGTTCCCCAAGGCCAACCGGACATAGATCCAGCTGCTAAAGATCTAACAATCGACTGTAGCAAGCCAAGCAAAGCAGAAATAAAGAAGGCCATTCTCCAACTATGAAATGGTAAAGCTACAGGCCCAGATGGTATACCTGCAGAGGCCATAAAGCAAATGCTGACATCTCAACAGACATGCTCATGGCTTGTTGGGAAAAATTTGAGGAGAGGAAGAAATACCAAAGGCTGGAGAGAGGCTATGTGTCAAACTACCTAAAGGGTGACCTCCAAGAATGCTCGAACTATGAGAATAATGCCCTGTCTGTACCAGGCAAAATACTAAGTCGAATCATCCTAGACTCAAGGAAACTACAGATGCAGTACTAAGGGATGAGCAAGCAGGATTTAGGCAAAACAGATCCTGCACAGATCAAATATCCGACGATCGTATCATAGTGGAGCAGAGCATCAGTGGAACTCATCCCTCTATATCAACTTTGTGGACTATGAAAAGGCATTTGATAGCCTAGACAGGGAAACACTCTGGGAAACTTCACGACACTATGAGGTCCCAGAAGCTAACCAACTAATAAAGAAAATGTATGAGGAGACAACTGCTGAGTACTGCATGAAGGAAAACTGCAGAGGCCTTTGAAATAAAGACTGGTTGCAAACAGGGGTGCCTTTATGCCTTCCTTTTCCACTGGCCATTGACTGGATAATGAGATCAACAACTGCCAGGAAGAAATGGAATACAATGGACCATGATGAGTCAATTGGAGGATCTGGATTTTGAGATGATCTAGCACTCTCTCTACAACCATCAGCAGATGCAAGAGAAAACAACAAAACTAGAAACAGACAGTCTCACAGCAACTAGGCCTGACTATTCACGGGAAGAAAACAAAGATCATGAGATTAAATGCTGGTTCCAGAGACCCAATCTTACTGAGAGGATCACCACTAAAAGAGGTTGACACATTTACATATCTGGGAAGTGTCGTCAACATTCAAGGTGGCACAGATGAAGACGTTAAGGTTAGAATACAAAAGGCAAGATCAGCATTTACCATTCTGAAGAACATATAGAGTTCAAGAATGATCAGGAATAAAACTAAGATAATGATATTTAACTCAAATGTCAAGTCTGTCCTTCTGTATGGAGCGAAACATGGAGAACAACTAAGGTGAACACCAAAAGCTGCAGACATTCATTAATAGATGCTACCAGGATACTCCATTTGAAGTGGTAGGACAAGACCACAAACAGAGAACTGTGGGACAGGGCAGGACAATGGCAGGTGAAACAGGAGATAATGAGTAAAAGGTGACGATGGATAGGACACGCACTGAGAAACCCTGACAACATCACGAGACAGGCTCTCCGATGGAACCCCAGGGCAATAAAGTAAGGAAGACCAGAAACACCTGGAGACGGGAGTTAGAGATGGAATGCAAAACGGGGGAGAGTGGCGAGATCTGGAAAGACGGCCTTGGATAGGCTGGCTTGGAAGGCTGTTTCGGACCTATGCTTCTAGAGGCGAAGGTGAAGAAGAATTTTTCTGGCAGCAAAACAAGAAAATGATGGGTTACCTCTTCATGCAACATTCCCTACTTACTGCTAAATCTGAAAAACTGCACAATATTGGTAAGAATTGATATTGCCATCTGTGAGTGAGGTTCTCCGTGCTGTCTGCATATCGGTGGTCTGAAATTATTTTTAAGTCTCATTGGGAAATTACACAGTGTAGAGATGAATAGTCGAAATGATGTTTTGAAAACTACTTTTGAAGCTTTCTTTATAACTCGATCGTCTTCTTTACCAGCAAATGAGCCTTTACTTCTGGGTACGTTGCTTCATAAAGATGAAAACATTTGTCAAGAACTATTATTTGCAAGAACATTAGAAACGGACAATAAAGAAAAATCTATATTTGACGTATTGGAATACCATTTTTAAGAAAGAGGTCCCAAAATTCTTAGATGAAGTGAGTCAGGTTAGAGAAAGAGTAGACACTGAGCAGAGCATTGATAGCAACATATCATTCAAGGCAGCCTCAGCTAAATATAGGAGAGCAGGTAAGCAAGCCGTAAGGCAGAGCTGGAGAGACAAGACGTTTCAACATGTACAAAGACAGAAACAAAATAAAGAAATTAGCGAAAGCCATCAGTGATGAAAACATCAACTGTTCCGTGATAGAGAGCAATGAAACATTATTAAAAGTTAAAAGAGCTGTAAATATTTTTGTTGAAAACTCACCAGAGTAAACCAGGTCAGCATACCTCATGAAAAACTGAACATGGGTAATGGAAGAGAGGCAATCCCTTGAGTACTCACCAACGGCACCAGAAGAATTATATTATATCCAATTTTACTATAGGTGAGTTGAAGCACTCCATGGTCTTAACCTTAAGTCATAAGGAAAGGATGGCATCACAAATGAGATGCTCATCAACCTAGGCCCGAAAACCAAGTAAAAGCTACTAAAAGGAAAGTTTTGAATGCTAGCTGGAAAGTCTGGGAAATACCAAGTGAAAGGAAAGAAGCTATCACAGTATCCAATCTAAAACAAGGAAAAGACAGATTCTATCCAAGCAATTGTAGACCAATTGCCTCTTTAGGTGTGTTGGAAAGTGATGGAGAGGCTTCTTAATAGAAGACTCAGTGTGCACCTGAGCAAAAACAATTGGTACTACCACAGGAGAGAGGATTCCGTCAGCACAGATCAACAGAAGACCAAGTAACTTACATTGCCCAGGACACCGAGGACGGAATTTCAAGAAAAGAAACATACACTAACAGTATGGGTTGATATGGAGAAGGCTTTGGAGAGATGGACTCACAATCAAACTGCTCAAACTCAGAATCAAAAGGCGCTTGTATTTATGGATATGTCACTATCTGATAAATAGAACAGCCAAAGTACAGGACCAGGGAAAGTATAGCAGGAAGGAAATCATTGAACAAGTTGTTCCCCAAGGAAGGGGCCTGTCTCCCACGCTACTTCTAGTTTTTTATAAATGATTATGGAAGACATCCACAACAGAGTGCATAGTGCAATTTACGCTGGTGATCTGACACTGTGGACACGATATGAACAAATAGGAGTAGCCACCACAAGGATGCACATTTTAATTAAAAAGCTAGGTAAATAGACCAGGTTTTTACTGACCTTTATAAATGAAAATGAAACTAATTTCAGTCTTCATCCTATCCAAGAAGAAACAAATGCTCAAGTTCAATGACCACCTACTCCCAATGGACGAATGTTCAACATATCTGGGAATCACCATGGACAGCAGGCGGACGTAGAAAACAGATAGATAAAGCTGGAAAAAGAGCAAAGAAGAGAATGGGGATCATGAACAAACTAGCAGGCACCAACTGGGAAGTCGGATGGTAGCATTCTAAAATGGCTTTACACTGGGAGAGTTCGACCAGTACTTGATTATGGCATATCAGGCTGGGTCATAATCTCCAAGACACACTTCATAAAGGTAAGCCAAGTGTCTGGCCGCACGGATTATCTCTGGAACCATAAGTCTACCCCCATTTGAAATACTGAAAACGGCCATAGGATGCAAACTCCAAAGAACTTGCTCACACAGACCCAATATTGGTACTGGTTCAACTAAGACACATACAACCGGCCAGCACCTCTCCTCCCTGGCCATGCAGGCTCCCAGAGCTATATGCACTCAATGCAGCTGCAAAAATGGCAGCACAACATATGAAACAAAAACATGAAAAAATAGTGCTTTTGACACGACACATTTTCTGCTATATCTGAAAGGAGCACAGAATTAAGTATTTCAAGTCAACCTTAGCCCAGTTGTCTCATGATTCCGAGAGTGTAGTAATCAAATGGACACCCTCACACTGCAAGCTCAAGGGAATGAAGATGCTGACAGACTGGCTGGAGAGGAGCAGGGATGCCTCAAGATAACCTGGTCAGGCGAAAAACATCGCCAGAGGGCACTACACAACAAAGTGGGAGAAAGAACACACACAATACAACAAGCATGATGGATATTACCAACTGTCCAGAAGAGACCACATTATCATACTTCACCTCCGGATGGGTCACAACAGAATGAGAACAGAACTGGATTCAAGATGGGCACTAACGACCTTTGCCCCTGTGACTTGGCGAGTATGACGACAGAGCCTACAGCACTGCCCCCAGTATGCAGACCTGAGAAGAAACAGGTGGCCCACTTATACCAGAGTCCAAGAAAACTATGTCGTGGCTGACAGGGACCTTTATTGGAGAATCCAAAATCCCAGTCTAGTGAGCACGCAGTTGAAGAAGAAAATGTACCAATAACAGAATTATCACTGGAGGAAGAGTTGATAGAATCGTCAACAAATGAAGTGTTGAAAACAAAATTGAATAGATATAAAAAATTGTGGCTACAAAATCAAATTTCAATATTATATCTATGCTTACAGGCTGCAGTAAGAAGTTGTTTATTGTATTTCCATCACCATATTTAGCTGGAAGAGGAGTTAGCATGGTCACCAGACTATTCACAAAGAAACGAAACAGATTGTCAGTAGAAATGCAGGTTTAAGATTATTAGTGACAAAAATGGCACTAAACATCGACAAATTAGTTTTATCACATCAAGCTCAGCTCTAATTAGTACACTATAACCAAAATTTTGTCAATGATACTGTGAGGGATACAGTAATATTGGTATTGTCTTCTAATAAAATAACTTAAAAGTGTGTCCTTGTTTTCAAATGTATAGTATATACAATATAGTTTACCCAAGGGGGCGTGAATTATTCACTAAAAAGGAGCGCTCATTCAAAAAGGTTGGGAACCTATGCTCTAAAATATCGAGTGCGTAGCTCCCAGCCCAGTGTTCCAGGGGACAGAAAATGCAGAGTAGACATTGCAAATTTCCGGTGTCGACACTCCGAAATGACTGAGAATACTCATATTCAGGAATGAACACTGTGGATAGAAAAGTAAGGCCGATAATGTAGAGGTTTGATTGGTACAAACCCAAACATTGGCGAAGGGTGATACTTTACAAATGTCGATCATCGTACACGAGTAAGATGACGTCCAAGTGGCAAATCCATCTGTCCCATGGTTCTAGGGAAAGTTACTCTAGTAAATAAAAAGCGTGGCAAGAAATTCTATGTGCTGGCCTAGAGTGCATAACTGGCACAGTGTACAATTACTTTAGGCTCAGATCACATACAAACCCAAGAGTGGTTTAATAAGTAGTTGATATGGGCGTTAGAAGAAGATGTTCAATACTGCTGTCAACTAAAGAATTGAAACTATTGTTGTCATAGAGTTGTCAACATTTTGCAACTTTTCCATTGCTGCTACATATGCAGTATTTCTTTCTTTTCTAAAAAGAGATTCGTATGAGACTAGATGCATGCCATGCTATTCTTTCTTTTCTCTAATCCTGTTTTGCCTCATAGCGTCAGGATAATAGATTGCTTGAACTGGCATTCATTTGCACTTCATAAATAGTATTTATTAAATGTCTCTGTAATTTGTGTGGTTCACCTTTTGCATGGACAACCTTTTGCTTTGTATCTACTGTATCGGAGTAGCATTGCACTTTGAGGTGCACTGCCTGTTGTTATCCTAGGGATCTCATGAGATAATTACAACTGTGACCTGGTCTAAATTGGAACCCATAACCAATGACATGTAAAATGACATGCAAACGTCATATATACCAGACAGTATGATTGAATATACTGATTTGTCTGTTAAACATGATAACAGATCAAATATTATGACAGAAATACATGATGGCTATGGTATATCAGAATAGACACATCCCAAAATGATATATTCAATTAATCAATTATTCCTCTCCTCTTGGAGCATAGGGCCCCCAACAGTTGTTCGCCACTCTTCTCGGTCTCTGTCTGTTTTCTTTATGTTCTCCCAGGATAGTCAAGCACTCTTCGTTTACTCAAGAAGACTTCATCTCCAAGTCTGGTTAGGCGTCCTCTTTTCGTTTTCTTGCGGGTTCCACTCAAGTGCTTGTCTAGTGACACTCAACTGTGTTTTCCATATGGTATGCTCGACCCATCACCATTTTCTCCTCTTGACCTGGGTCATCATGGGTTCCTGTCCGGTTCTTATCTACAGGTCTGTTTGCAACTCCATCATACCATCTCAGTCTGAGAATCCTAGAAGACATCCATTGACAAAAGTCTGAATCTTAATTGTATTTAACTTGGTAACTTGCTATGTTTCAAAGCCATACAGCAACACAGATTTCACATTTGTGCTGAATATCTTGAACTTTGTTTTCGTAGAGATGGCAGTGGATTTCCACACTTAAGCAAAGGCTTAAAAATGATGGATTAGACATTGTAAATACTTTGAGAACTTGGTCTAAATATAATTTATCCTATTGAACATCTATAATTCAAGCTATGATATATTTACCACCAGATTTTTCTGCCCACCTCCTTGCATTTATCTGTTTGGTAATGGCTGGAAAGAAAAGCAGGAAGAGATGGAAAAGGATGGAGCATCAGAGCAAGATATACAAGTCTGTGCATTTATGGGTATTGGAAATTCAGATCAAGAAATGGTTCAGCTTAACCTGGAAGGAAAGGTATGTGAAATCCAGTATGATAAATTACTCAAGTAGGCAGTGATTGCTTTGGTAGTAGTTGCTGTTCAATTGAAGTTTTATTTTCTTTCATATTGTATATGATCTCTTGCTTCTGCTTTTGCTATATCCTGCTCTTGCTGTATCCTGTCATAAACATCTCTTGCTATATCAAAACACGTAATCACAAAGTACTGTAGTTTTACAAACACAATGACAAAATACAGCAACGTTTCACCAACAAGGCCTTTATCAAGCAAACGAACAACAGGAGTGACAAATTAAAAAAAAAATAAACAAACAAATGGACGACCAAAAAGACAGAAGTCTTAAGGATATGTTGGTACACAGTCACCTTAAGTCCAATATCCACTCATTTTGGCACTGTTCAGTGTGGCCGTCAGCGTTCAACATGTGTGCTATGTGATACAGACGCTGCATATCTTTTCCTTTAGCCACGTTCTTATTGACGATGGTTTCACATGCGAGTCCCGTAATCTTATCTATGCCATTATCTGTAAGCGGTGCAACAAGGCTTATATCGGCGAGACAGGCAAGAGGCACGGTGACCGATTCGGCCAACACTTGCGCTACATACGCCAATGCTCTGTGACCCCTGTAGCCACCCATTTCAATGATACTGGCCATCTCACGATGTCCAGGTCACAGCCATCCGATCGTGTTCCTCAGATGATCGCAGCCGATTTGCTTTGGAGTATCGGTTGTGACTCATAAAATCACGTCTCTGGAAACTGTGGTTCATAAACAACACCACGTCACAGAGACTGTGTCCCATAAACAACATCACGACTAGGAAATTGGCTCTTAAACAGCCCCATGTCTCGGAAACTGTGGCTCATAAACATCATGTCTCGAAACTGTTGCTGATAAACAACATCATGTCTCGAAGCGTGGCTGAAAACAACATCATGTCTCGGAATATGTGGCTCATAAACATCATGTCTTGGAAACTGTGGCTTATAAACATCATGTCTTGAAACTGTGGCTCATAACAACCCACAACTCAGAAGCTGTGACTCATAAACATCATGTCTCAGAAACTGTGGCTCTTAAACAACCCCACAACTCAGAAGCTGTGACTCATAAACATCATGTCTCAGAAACTGGCTCATAAACATCATGTCTCAGAAACTGTGGCTCTTAAACAACCCACGACTCAAGCTGTGACTCATAAACATTATGTCTCGGAAACTGTGGCTCATAAACAACCCCACGACTCAGAAACTGTGGCTCATAAATATCATGTCTCAGAAACTGTGGCCCATAAACAACATGTCTCGGAAACTGTGGCTCATAAACATCGCAACTTGGAAACAGACTCACAAACAACCCCGCGTCTTGGAAGCTGTGACTCATAAACAAAATCACGTCTCAGCAACTGTGGCTCATAAATATCACGTCTCAGAAACTGTGGTTCATAAACAACACCAAGTCACAGAGACTGTGTCCCATAAACATCACGACTAGAAAATTGGCTCATAAACAGCCGCACATCTTGGAAACTGTGGCTCATAAACATCTTGTCTTGGAAGCTGTGGCTGATAAACATCTTGTCTCGGAAGCTGTGGCTGATAAACAACATCATGTCTTGAAACTGTGGCTGATAATAACATCATGTGCCGGAAACTGTGGCTGATAAACAACATCATGTCTTGGAAACTGTGGTTCATAAACATCATGTCTCGGAAACTGTGGCTCATAAACATGTCTTGGAAACTGTGCCATAAACATCATGTCTTGAAACTGTGCTCATAAACATCATGTCCTACGAAGCTGTGGCTCATAAACATCATGTCTCGGAAACTGTGGCTCATAAACAACATCATGTCTCGGAAACTGTGGCTCATAAATATCATGTCTCGGAAACTGACAAATTGTGATCACATTAAATACAACAGTGGTTTGTAGAGAACAGTAGTGACTGATGGTGGCAACAGGACATTAAAGAAACATTGAACATGACATTGGAGGAGGCAGAAGAACACTGACTACAAACCAATAGATTGTCTTGCCTGCTATGTTATAAGTGTGATGTTCTGTACGATGATTCTACATAATGTTGTTTTGTGTAGAATATAATAATGACTAGAGTGTATTTCTTGAAGATGATGGTGAAAATGAACACCTCCTATTGTCAGTATGGAAACCAGTCACAAACTGATATATTTGTCATTTGTAAAAAAGACGAGGTTGCAGTGCTAGCATGTTATAGATTTGAATGTTGTACACATGATTTTGTTTAGACAGTATAGACAGATTGTTGAAGAAATCAAGAGATAGTATTATTCTCTCTATTGTTTCCTATGTCTCTTATTAAGCTATACACGTTTCTTTGATACATTATAATAATCTCTTTCCTTCAATCTTTAAAGCAACACTTTGTGTTTTTGTGATTGAATTTGTATGTTTCATATGTTCTTATTGTTTATTTATTACAGAAATACTGTACTGCTAAAACCTTACATATTTGACACTGACAAAAGAAACATTTTATGCTAACAGTGAAAATAGTTTTATGGTAGTGGTCAGGACATTGATGTTTTTCCAGAGCAAAGCGAATAAAAGTTATTTCAAACCTTCAAAAGAAAAACAGTCTTTGAAAAATGCAGATTGTAAGTTATGCTTGTATTTTTGTTTGTTTTCTTAAATCATGTTTTACCTCACAGCATCAGGATAAGAAGAGATTTCTAGAACAAGCTTTTGTGTGTGTCACATAAATGGTTGTATGTGGATATTATGTTAATATTATGAAAGTATGTGTACCAGTAAAGAGATGAACTAAGCTTGTACAGAATATCAGGGTCATGGAAACAATAGAATCTATAAATGATGCTAACAGAATAACTCGGGTTTAGTATTTTTGGTGGGTATTTATATCAGCAATGGATGCAATATGAGAATGGACATTGAGAAACTGCATAATGACTTTTGCTGAAAACACTACCAATATCTCATTGACAACCATCAGTTAAACAAAGTCAAAACTTTACATACCTAGGAGATTTTGTCAATATGGAAGAATACTAACAATAATCACAGATGCAACAAAAGACAAATCATGAGGTTACTCAAACCAGCTAGTCACACAACACCAAGATGGAAGATGGTAAATTTTATACCAATAAATGATGAACAAATCAGTAGATAGCATTAAATGTTACATCTGATCTATCCTTCGAAACATGAGACGTTAGCTACAAACTGAATGTACTATACTCAACCAATTGACAGACAGTGATTGCAAGACAATAAAACTAGTTTTATATATATATATATATATATATATATCATCATCAGCCTCTTTGTCTCAGGAAACAATAGGTGTTGCGTCACGTAGTATGTTCTGTGCTGAATCACAGCGTTTCATGTGGCTGTAATGGCCGATTCTGGAGTGGCAATCCTTGCCACAGTTGCTGCAGGTAAAACTGGAGACTAGAGCCGATGCATGGATGTTCTCTCTGCTCTCTTTGCCTCCACATGTGATGCTTGTTTTCTTCTTTTCTTTTGAGCACCCCTCACTGCCGCTCACCATGCTTGCTGTCTTTGCAGCCGCTCCCAGTGTTCTTTGTCTATGCGCATGTAGTTAGATTACGCTTAGTGTCAATGAAGCGTAATAATGGCGCCATGCTGTCTAGCACACGATGGAGTTGACCATATAGAATGTTCTTTCAGGATTCTATCATTCGTCATACGGCACACATGTCCCAGCCATCTGAGAAGTCGCTGACTCAGTAAAGTGTGCATGCTTGAATCAAGCACTGTTCAGGACTTCTATATTGAAGATGTGATCTTGCCATCGGATGTTGTATATTTGCCTGAGACAGCGCATGTGAAGGTGTTGAGCGATGTTCTTGTCCTAGTATATGTGTCCATGTCTCACTACCATACAGCAGTGCTGAGAACACAAACTTATATACTTGTGTCTTGGTGTTTCTTAGAGTGCCTGTTTTCCCATACACGCTTTGCTAATTTAAACATAGCAGTGGAGGCCTTCAGCCACTAATTTCATCATCCAGGGAGAGGTTGCTGCTGATGACAGAGCCAAGGTATGTAAAGGTGTTGACTACTTCGCGCATGACTGCAATCTTGATAGATGGCTCTGCTAATATCCTGGAACATTATATTTGTTTTCTTCAGGCTGATGGTCAAGCCGAATTCATTTGATGCTGCAGCAAATCTGTCCATGAGGTGTTGTAGCCCTTCTTCTGTGTGTGATGTTAATGCTTACAAACAGAAGTTCCTGATGGTGACTCTTTGAGTCGCCTATTGAACAATTTCCATCTGATCTTGTGTGGAGAAATATTCCTTCTTCAGCGGATTCAAAAGCATGGGAGAGAAGTAGGGAGAAAAATATCCCAAAGAGTGTGGGTGCAAGTAAACACCCCTGCTTGACGCCGCTGTTGATAGGAAAAGCGCTGAGAAGCTATCAAACATCACTGTACCTTCATGTTGTTTGGAATGATGTTATGATTTAAGCAATGTAGGAGGCACGATTTTGCCAAAAACTTGAAGATGCCATCTCTACTCACTAGGTCAAATGCCTTTGTTAGATCTATGAAGGCAATGTACAGTGGCATGCGTTGTTGGACATTTCTCCTGCAGTTGTCTCAAGGAGAAATAGCATGTCAATAGTGGATCTAGTGGATCTAAATCCACATTGTGACTCAGGGTATACTTGGTTTGCTAGCTTTGTAACCTATTTAGTACTACGCGGCAAAGACCTTCCACGATGCTGAGCAACCTAGATACCACGTAGTTGTTACAGTCACCACGATCACCTTTATTTTTATACAAGGTGATGATGTTTGCATCTCTCATGTCCTGAGGCACTTCTCCCTCCTCCCAGCATAGGCACAATAATTCATGCAGACTGGTCGACGAGTTTGCTTAGCACATTTGATTACTTCAGGAGGAGTCGTCCTTTCCAGTTGCTTTCCCGTTTGCCAGGTGTCAATCTATGCTGATTTCTGCCTCTGAGGGCATCTGGTCTAATGTGCTCAAGGTCGGAAGAGCTTTAATTGCATCAACGCTGATGTCAGTTACAATATTTTGGGTGGAATATAACTCTAGATAATGTTCCACCCAGTCCCATCTGTTTTTGCAATCGATTAGAATTTCCTGTTTTGTTTAAGAGGTGCAGTCTTTTTGATAGCTGGGCCGAAGGCCTTCCTAATGCCCTCATGAACACCTCTTATGTTTCCTGTATCAAGGAGCTGGATATTCTGCATAACTCCTGCCAGTAGTCGTTGCGAATCAGCCTGGCTGTTTTGTGCGACACTTCTTGCAGATCTAGAGCAAGAGTGACTTGCACTTGGATTGTTTTTATAGTTCCAGAAGGGCAGTTCTTTTTCTGCTATGACAGGCTCCAACTCTATCGTTTGCAGCAAACCAATCAGGGTTTTGCTATCTGGTGCCAAAGGTGGTTTTTGGCGAATTATATGTGGCATCCCGGATGTAGGACCACTTTGTTTCCGCATTTCCTTTTGGTGTGCTTTGGAGAATGCTTCCTAATGTATTGCAGAACGATTGTACCATTTCTGGTTTGGTGGTATTTTCCGTGTTAATGTGTGATCTTCCTCTTCGAATGGTGGAGCGTTTTTATTTTCAGCCTAACTTTGCTACATATCAGTGAATGGTCAGTGTACAGATCAGCACTATTGTAGCCTCGAGTGCTGAGCACACTGTTTATCAGATTTAGCCTGTTATAACTAGATCTTTGATGCCATCTATGTGAAGCGAGTGTTTCCAGGACACCTGGGCGGGTTTGGTATTAAAGAAAGTGTTTGTGATGGAAAGGTTGTTGTAGTTGCATATCTCCAGTAGCCATTGTCCATTTTCATTAATTTTTCCAATACCATGTTTTCAAGACGATGGCCAAGAGTTGTGATGGCTCAACTCTTGGCATTAAAGTCCCCATTAGGTATACTTTTATAGTATACATATATATATATATATATATATATATATATATATATATATATATATATATATATATATATATATATATATATATATATATATATATATATATATACATACATACATATATATATATATATATATATATATATATATATATATATATACATACATATACATACATATATATATATATATATATACATATATATATATATATATATACATATATATATATATATATACATATACACACACTATATATATACATATTTATATTAGACTTGTAAGTTGAATAGATTCTGTTTGTTTCAAGTATGCATTGCATCAGGTACCAAAGTTGCCTTGTTCAACCGTCTTCGCTCTCAGACTGTGCATGCTGCCTCCATGTAGAAAATGGCAACTTTCATGCAAGTTCAACTCAGTGAGCATTTACATTCATTTACGTAAGTACTTAAAAGTTGTGCTTATGTATTTTCCCAGAGTTTTTTTTATATTGTTTCTCAGAATTCAGTGATGGTATCAAATGGGACCTAGATATATATATATATATCTTAATGGAATCAAGTACTTTAAATATGTTCTTATTATTGTTGTTCATCTATCACAGGTGATGATTAGGATTTGATGGGAACAATAATTTTAGAAAATAGACAGCAATATCTCACATCGAAATTATTTTAGTTCAAGTATCTAATCCTATAATATCTCACTTGCAGATGATATTGCCTTGTTAAGTAGAAACAACTAAGATATACAAAGAAAACAGACAACTTGTTATCTATGCATCAAAAGTTGGACTGCAGATAAGCTATGAAAAACAAATATAATGAAGACACCTATGGCATGTAATGCAGGTATCACACTGAAATCTAAAATGATAAAAATAACAGAGCAGTTCACCTATTTAGGTAGCAATTTTGATTGTACAGGAAATGTTAAAAAGAAATTATGATACGAATTGGCAAAGCAACATCAGCTTTTAAAGTCTAAATAAAATATGGAACTGCAAGTTATATAGTATTAAAACTAAATACGAATTTTCAATTCAAATGTTGTATCAATCCTAACATATGCCAGCGAGATTGGAAAATGACTAAAGATATAGAAAGCAAGTTGAATGCATTTGAAAATAGATGTCTGAAAATAATGAATATAAAATGGAGCAATTCAGAAGTGATGAAATCAGAGACATGTCTGGTCAACCACTAGTGACAACTGTTATAAAAAAGAGATGAAGAAGATATGTTGGGTACACCTTGAGGAGAAATGATAAATCAATATCAAAGCAGGCATTGAAGTGGGATGCAAAGGGTTCAAGAAAGAGAGAATGACCTAAGGAGACCCTGAAAGCGAACTTTGATGAGAGAGCAGAAATATTTCATCTCAGTTCCATGGAGGAGATTGAGCGAGTTGCCCAGGATAGAACAGTATGGAGAAATGATTTGCAGGCCTATGTAGCGATATACGATGCGGAATTATTATTATCTAATCTATGGAACTGCAAGTTATATAGTATTAAAACTAAATTACGAATTTTCAATTCAAATGTTGTATCAATCCTAACATATGCAGCGAGAGTTGGAAAATGACTAAAGATATAGAAAGCAAGGTGAATGCATTTTAAAATAGATGTCTGCAAAATAATGAATATAAAATGGACGAAATCAGAGAATGTCTGGTCAACCACTAGTGACAACTGTTATAAGAAAGAGAAGATGGAGATATGTTGGACACACTTGAGGAGAAGCGATCACGAATATCAAAGCAAACATTGAAGTGATATCAAATGATAGGGCAAATGGCGCCAATTTTAGATGCAAACACGTCACCATGAACACAAAAAGAGCAATGTTCACACAATCTTTCTCCCCACATTATGTTACCAGTGCCAAACCTGGACACTGACAACAAACGATAGAAGAAATCTAGTCACGACAGAGATGAAGTGTCTACGCAGAATGCTGGGTGTAACAAGAAGAGACGGTTGAGAAATGAAAACAGGAAAAAGTGGGTGCAACATCAATACTAGACTTCATCAAGAAACAACAAATTAAATGGTTCAGCCATGTAAGCAGATTACCAACAGACAGTGCACCTCAAAGAGCAATGCTGCTCCGATTCAATGGGTACAAAATAAAAGGCCTGCCACGCAAAGATGGACTCGGAGATAACAGAAGCGACGACAGGACTGTCTAAGAAGCACATACTAGGGCCCGTTTAGAAATCTCTTGACCTGACGCTTTGAGGCAACAGGATTGAGAAAGAAAGAAAAAGACATTGAAGTGGAATGTAAAGGGTTCAATAAAGAGAAGATGACCTAAGAAGACCATGAAACGAACTTTGCTGAGAGAGGCAGAAATATTTCATCTCAGTTCCATGGAGGAGATTGAACGAGTTGCCCAGGATAGAACAGTATGGAGAAATTGCTTGCAGCCTATGTAGCGTATAGGTCGAGAGGTATTATTATTATCTAGTCCTAGAGTGGTGCTTCTGTTAATAGACTGCATCACTATAATTTAGCTAAACAAGTAGGAATCGGAGAGGGAAAGCATGTCTGGTCTCCAAACTTGCTATGTTGAAATCGGATATGTTGGGCTGAAAGGTGCAAATCTTAGTGTAAATTCTACACAATTGTATGAACACTCATGGTAGTGAAGAAGAATTATACTTGTTTGACTTACTGATTCATGAAAATTAAGACTAGCTACTTGAGGGAAACGCAGGAGACTCAGTGACCGATAAGCCCAACACTTGCGCGATATACGCCAATGCTCTGTGACCCTGTAGCTACCCATTTCAATGATACTGGCCATTCAGGAGCTTGCAATGTCCAGGTCACAGCCATCCGATCATGTTCCTCTGATGATCGTAGTCGATTTGCTCTAGAGAATCGGTTGATTTCTTTGTATGGTACCTTGTGACCACTGTGGCTCACGTATTACATTCTTATGCTTCTTAGTACTTTCTCTTCCCATGCTTTGTAATCTATATGGTATATGTTGATGTATTACATTCTTATGCTTCTTAGTACTTTCTCTTCCCATGCTTTGTAATCTATATGGGTATATGTTCCATGTATTCAAGTTATATATTTACTAGATGTTTCATTGTTTCTTTTCCGTTCTATTTCTAGTTTTTATGTGTGTTTTTTTGTGTTACATTTATTTTGTTATTCATTTTTATTCCAGATTTTCCTTAGATACGTTTGTATTTGGTAGTCCATTTGTGTTTCATTTTAATTTGTCACTCCTGTTTGTTCGTTTGCTTGATAAAGGCCTTGTTGGTAACGTTGTGTTTATCGTCACTGTTTCTGTATTTGTAAAACTATAGTACTTTGTTTATACGTGTTTCACTATTTACCAAGTTTTACTGCAGTCTTCCTATTTGATACTTAGGAGGGGATTCTAGTCTGGAAACTTTGTAGAATTTGTATTACAATTTTGAGATATTATGACTTAAAAGAGTATAAACAAATTAGTAAAAAAAAATTCAACGTTGCCATGGAAACATAAAATAGCTACCAAACACAAAATGTTAAATCCTCACGGCTCTGAAGTAATGAATATCAATGAATTCTGTTTTCACTCTAAGGTGAGCAATTACACGATTTTTAGGATATATTAATTTTGGTAAAATTCCTTCAAATTCGGTTTAAAAAGCTGTTTTTGAGGTGTGTTTCCAAAATTCATAAATAATGTGTATTATATATATATATATATATATATATATATATATATATATATATATATTATATATATATATATAGAATATATATATATATATTATAGGAATATATATATGGGAATATATATATATATATATATTATTTATGAATATATATATATACACACACATATACATCATTAAAGCTACAGTGACATCTCTTTATATTACCTTTCATGATTTGGTTTATGGTGAGTGTTACACATGCTCCTGTTTCTTTTAATTGTCAGTGGATGATGATGAAGGTGAATCAGAAGAATTTACAGTAAAAGATGGTTACATTCACTATGGATCTACTGTGAAACTTGTGTGTTCAGTAACTGGTATGGCATTACCAAGATTGGTAAGTTATCAATGCTCACTTTTCTCATGTGTGCTCATCTCACTTTTATCTTCTCACTTTTCTCTTCTCATGTGAGCTCATATATATCACCTTTCTCATGTGTCCTCATATCACTTTTCTCTTCTCATGTGAGCTCATATATATCACCTTTCTCATGTGTCCTCATATCACTTTTCTCTTTTCATGTGAGCTCATATATATCACCTTTCTCATGTGTCCTCATATCACTTTTCTCTTCATGTGAGCTCATATATATTCACAAAATAGTAGAATAAAACTATATTATACATCAGTAAAACTATTTGATTGGCAAAACACGTAACCACAAAGGGATTGTAGTTTTACAAATTACAAAAACAATGACAAAATACAGCAATGTTTGACCAACAAGGCCTTTATCAAACAACGAACAACACAGGTGACAAATTTTAAAATGAATGGACGACTAAATAAGACGTTTCTAATGAAAATCTGGGAATAAAAGCGAAATAAGAGTAACAAAAACACACATAAAACTAGAAATAGAACGGAAGAGAAACAAAATCTAGTAATATATAATTGAATACATGCAACATATACCCATATAGATTACAAGGCATGGGAAGAGAAGTACTAAGAAGCATAGGAGTGTCGTTGAACCACGTGGTGCAAGGTACCATAACAAATCAACCGATTCTCAGAGCAAATCGACTGCGATCATCCGAGGAACATGATCGGATGGCTGTGACCTGACATCGTGAGCTCCTAAATAGCCTTTGTATCATTGAAATGGTGGCTAGGGTCCAGAAGCATTGGCGTATGCGCACAGTGTTGGGCAAATGGTCACTTAGCCTCTTGCCTGTCTGCCGATATAAGCCTTGTTACCGCTTACGATAATGGCATAGATAAGATTATGGGACTCGCATGAACCATCGTCAATAAGAAATGTGGCTGAAGGAAAAAGATGCACGCGTCTGTATCACATAAGCACACGTGTTGCAACGCCGATGGCCGCACTGGACAGTGCCAAAATGAGTCTGGATATTGGACTTAATGTGACTGTGTACCAACATATCCTTAGACTTCTGTCCCGTCTGTAAGCCACCAAAGGATAGTTGGGAAGACAGAACAGCGTCTCAGGATCGACTTAAGATTAGACAGATGACAGAATAAACATTTTTCACCAGTGAACTATGGGGGTGGAAAGTTAAGATAGTTTTACTCTGTCAGAGTTAGTAGTCCTATGCTGACTGTTAAGGGCCTGCTGGTTAGTGATTTTCTGAACTCGATGCATAGCCAAGACAAGCACCCTCTCCGGGTATAGGCGCCTGCGAAAGAAATCAAGCATCTTGCGAGCTCTCTCAAGAAAATCATCGTCCTCGCTACTGAAGGCGCAAGAGCTGCGAGAATGGCAAAAGTCACGACAAGCACGGGATGGGAAGAAGTATAAAGAGTGTCACTTTTCTCTTCTCATGTGTACTACATCATTTTCTCTTCTCATGTGTGCTCATATCACTTTTCTCTTCTCATGTGTACTCACATCACTGTTCTCTTCTCATGTGTGCTCACATCACTTTTCTCTTCTCATGTGTGCTCACATCACTTTTCTCTTCTCAATGTGTGCTCATATCACTTTTTCTTCTCATGTGCTCATATTCACTTTTTTCTTCTCATGTGCTCATCATCTTTTCTCTTCTCATGTGTACTCACATCACTTTTCTCTTCTCATGTGTGCTCACATCACTTTTCTCTTCTCATGTGTGCTCACATCACTTTTCTCTTCTCATGTGAGCTCATATCACTTTTTTTCTCCTTATGTGTGCTCACATAACTTTTCTCTCCTCATATCAAATACATGAATGGAGTTTTACGCTAACTCACTCACTACAGAATGCTGAAGGTTCATAAGAAATTGTGACTCATTAGAGTAAAAGTCATGACCTGTGGGCATGCAGGAGTTGGGTGAATGACGATCTGATAAGATTGGCTGGCATGCCTACAATATCAGAGGGAGCTGCAATGGACTGAAATGACCTTCATAATGCATTGAAGTCTTTCTGAACAGAGGACTTCAGGCTATGAATCCCAGTCGCTGAGCAGATTGAGAGAGATTGGTGTCGATATTGGTACATCGACAAAGAACATACCAAATATGCAGACATATTGATTAATCAACATCGGACTGGCATGTTGGACTACAGGATTTGTTAAGGCAGGGATTGGAGCACCTCGAACATGTACGGAATGCTATATGATAATCCGATATCATCTTCTTCTTTTGTCGTCACACTGCTACCGGGTTGTTGCCCAGTGTCGTGTTTTTGTCTTGCTGTTCTGGTGGCTTGTGTGATTGTTATCTTTGCTCTTTCACCGGATTCTGCTACGCCATCTAACCATCTTTTCCGTGGTCTTCCTCTTGCCTTCTTTCCCGATGTTCTGTTGTAGAAGACTCTGTATACATCATCATCAAATAGCTTGTCCTGAGCAGAACTTGCCATCCCAACAGTCCTCTGGAATTTCTCTCTCTCATAGGCCAGATGTCCTGCCTCTGCAGCCGTTATGTTCAAACCATCAGTTACATCCTGAATCCATCTTCTCAGTGGTCTTCCTCTTCTCTCTTTGCCGGTATGCCTCCTTCCATGATGGTCTTCTCCAGCCCTTCATGTCTTTATATGTCCAAAATATCTCAATTTTCTCTTTCTTATTGAATCAATATAACGTATATATATATATATATATATATCATATATATATATATATCTATATATATATATAAATAATAATAATTCCTCTCGTACGTACGTCTACATAGGGCCACAAGCAATTTCTCCACACCGCTCTATCCTGGGCAACTCGCTCAATCTCATCCATGAAACTGAGACCGATATTTCCTGCCTCTCTCAGCAAAGTTTGCTTCAGGGTCTCCTTAGGTCGACCTCTCTTTCTTGAACCTTTTGCATCCCACTTCAATGCCTGCTTTGATATTCTTGGATCATTTCTCCTCCAAGTTTCCCAACATATCTCCATCTTCTCTTTCTTATAACAGTTGTCACTAGTGGTTGACAGACATGTGAAATGAATTCATCACTTCTCCTAGAATTCTTTCCATTTTATATTCATTATTTTTCAGACATCTATTTTCAAATGCATTCAACTTTCTATATCTTTAGTCATTTTCCAAATCTCGCATGCATATGTTAGGATTGATACAACATTTGAATTGAAAATTTGTAATTTAGTTTTAATACTATATAACTTTCAGTTCCATATTTATTTAGACTTTTAAAAGCTGATGTTGCTTTGCATCTATCATAATTTCTTTTTTAAAATTTCCTGTGCAATCAAAATTGCTATCCAAATAGGTGAACTGCTCTGTTATTTTTATCATTTTAGATAGGTGTCTTCATTATATTTGTTTTTTCATAGCTTATCTGCAGTCCAACTTTTGATGCTATAGATGACAAGTTGTCTGTTTTCTTTGCATATCTTGGTTGTTTCTACTTAACAAGGCAATATCATCTGCAAAATCCAAATCTTCTAGTTGACTATTTCTACCCAATCAATGCCAGTTTCGCCCCTGCAACATTTCGCATCACCCAGTCAATGGCCACTCCAAACAATAGTGGAGATAGAATACAGCCTTGCTTTACTCGGTTTCAACCATAAACCAGTCGCTGTGTCACCATCAGTGCGAACTGCACACTGTGAACCATCATAGAGGCTCTTATAATGTTTATTATTTTGTCTGGTATTCCATAGCATCTCAGAATATCCACAGAGAGATTCTGTGTAGACTATCAAAGGCTTTTAAAATCGATGAAATTTAGTATGAGTGGTTGTTACTTCTCAATATGTACCTCCAAAATTAGTCGTAGGGTAATTATTTGGTCTAAGCAGCTTCTCCAGGTCTAAAACCAGTTTGTTCTTCTCTCAGGGTTGTCCACTGCTCCTTTGATTCTATTAAGAATGATTTTGCAGAAAGTCTTGGTTATTACTGATAATAGGGTGATCCCTCTCTAGTTGTTGCAATCTTTGAGATCACCTTTTTTGGGGATATTAACAATTATTCCCTTCTTCCATTGATCTGGGACAGTTTCTTCTTCCATACTTTATTAAATAGTTCTTGCACCTGGCTAATAGTTGTATCATCAGCGCTTTGAGCATTTCTGCAGTAATGTCATCACCCGCTGCCTTATTGTTTATCAAGGAATTGATTGCCTCCTTGACCTATATATATATACCGTCTGTAGCTCTAGCTGGTAGTGAGCTCAATCACAAACCCAAATGTATCTGGTTCAAACCCCAAGGTGGGCAAGTTTGGAAGCAAATTTGTTTGCATGGGATTTTTATAAATGGTAAAATAGACCCCACCGCTCAGAAAGCAATGGCAAACTACTGAATGTATAAGTGGTGCCTAGAAAATCAACACTTGTTGTGGTTGATGACTCGCTCCTGTAAAGGATATGCTCGATTTTTTTTCCATATATATTCTGTTTGGCACTGATAGCATAATGTGGGAAGAAAGATTTGTTGAACATTGCTCGTTTTGTGTTCATGATGACATGTTTGCATTTTAATATTGGCGCTATTTGTCCTATCATTTCTCTCTCTCGATCACTGCTTAGACTGATAGACCAGATTTCCACATGAATTCTGCTGTTGTTATTTGGGACTTCGTCCCTCCGGCCAGGTTTCATTTCTCAGACCTTCTAGCAGTGGGCTGTCTTGCAGTAAGTGCTCTGCCGTCATGTCCGCTTGTTCACAGTGGCACATGCTAGCTGTGCCAATTTAAAATTTGTTATGTAGGTGAAATCAAAGTCTGTTATGGCCGGTACGGAGGTGGAATATGATAACTTGTTTCCTGCGGGACAGACCATAGTACCCATCTTTGTCGTTGTGTTGAGGGTGGTCTTGCGACCATTTCTCTCTGTATCGCCTTCCGATGGTTGTTTTTGTCTCCTCGTAGCTGATTTCATAATCAGTCTGCGGCAGTCACCTCCTGCCTTTGCTAGCCTGTCTGCCTCTTTGTTTCCCCTTATGTTGCAGTGTGATGGGATCCACTGTATGACTGTGTTTGAGTTTGTTAGTACTCCGAGATCGTTTTAGCTCTGTGCGTTGAACTTTTAGTGCTTTGACGGCCGACAGGGGGTCCATGAATATCACTACTTTGTTTGTGCAGTGGTGCTTCTCCTAGGGTCATTTCTCGCTACTCTTAGTGCCTCCGTCTCAGCACGGTAGTTGTTGGAGTACTTTCCTGTGGCTATCGCCTTTTTTGTGACCTTCACTTTTCGTGGGAGTTTAAGCAATATTTCTCCTCCATTGCTAATCGTATTCTTTGCCGATCCGTCGGTGTACACTTGTGTCCACGCTATCTCAGGGTACTCTGTCGCTATGAATTCTTCTGTAATTGCTCTTCTTTCGCAGTTTGCTTGCAGCCCTTTTTTTGTATGCCCGGTATTGATTCTCTTAACTCTGGCATCTTGGTCTCCCACAGCGGGTTCTTATCGGTTGCCGGTATAAGTCTGGGTTTGCAGTTGGCTAGGACTGGATCGTCTTGGATCAGTGCTTTGGCACTTTCGTAAAGCTGGATTCCTTTAATCTGCCCCTTCCCAATCTGTTCATTCTGTCATACATAGGGTGGGAGTTAAGTCGCTTGAATTTCTCCGCCAGTTGTGTAACTTTTTTTCTTCATTTGATTTGCTTTGTGTTGCATGTGGGTTGGATTTCGTGAAACATGAAAGAGTTTAGGATGAAAGTGTTAATGTTACAAAAATGACATTACTTATGTAAGTATGAAAATAATATCTCCATTTCAACAAAAATCAGATCATTCTAAAGTGGACAAACAAACATCATTGTTGGATGCTGATGATCCAGTCTCACAACTACATAAATGTGCTTTCTACCTCAAGGATACAGAAAGGATGTATCTATGTCTCTCACAAGAAAGAATCATACAGTTTCAGGTGAGGGTGTGTGCCTTGTATGTGTGTGATTTGTATGTGTGTGTTACTATATACAGTTTCAGATGAGGGTTTGTGCCTTGTATGTGTGTGTTACTATGTAGTTTCAGGTGAGGTTTTGTGTTTGTATGTTTGTTGTTAATATGTAGTTTCAGGTGAAGGTGTGTGTCTTGTATGTGTGTGTTACTGTGTACAGTTTCAGGTGAGGGTTTGTGCCTTGTATGTGTGTGTTACTATATACAGCTTCAGGTCAGGGTTTGTGTCTTGTGTGTGATTGTTACTATGTTTTGTTTCCATATGTCATCTCATTCATACAAAAGCATGTGCTGTGGTGTAATGCCAGCTTAAAATCAATGGAAATAAAGACAGCCACATTTTCTTCTCTCTCTTTACCCAAAGCATCACATCACACAAAACTTGCATCAGTATGAACAAGTTTTAGACAAAGAATAAACTAGCCAACTCATCCAGACTGTAGCTTGACATTTGTTTATACTCAACATCAACAGCACATTATTGCCATCAGATCAAATTAGATGTTGATAGTTTGTTTTGTTGTTATATAAGGGATTTAAGCCGAGGCACACACTTTCAACCTAAGATGAACCTTTTATTGGTTATATCAGAGCGTGTAGGCCAACAAACATGAAAATTAAGAATTAACTCATTTTGGAGAATCCAAGATATAATAATACCATCATGTCAGATCTTTCATTTCTCTGTGCGTGATTGATAGAGATAAACAGATAATTACAAGTGTAGAAATTTCAGACTGACATACACACCATTCATAACTAAATGAATAGTCCCTCAATGAGAGGCTTGTGATACTTAAAGATATTGTAAATCTATTCAACATGCTGTACACCTGTATCATATTTTCTACAGGCTACTCCATGTCCCAAAGAAGCCAACAAAGAAATGATCAATGATGGTGCTTCATGGACCATCATTAGCACAGACAAAGCAGAATATACGTTTTATGAAGGCATGGGGACTGTTAGCAAACCTGTTACACCTGTTCCTGTCGTCAACAGTTTAAATGTAGGTATCATATTTGAAATATTATTTCAAGATTTTCTTTATTACTAATATTATTTCTATGAATTGTCTTTGACGTAGGTCAGTAAGTTTCAATATAGACAATGGCCATAGAACTGAAGAAGATGAATTCAGTCTCCTCCAGATCGTTTTTTTCAGTCTCCTCCAGATCGTTTTTGCTCCTCCACAGTTTTCATTTACCCTCTGGTGTTCATCTCAGTGCAGTTTTCGTAACAAAGTTATTCTTCATCGATCATTTGGCCAGATCTTTCGCAGATCTGTTGTTGAGGACTGTTTAGAAATATCTTGTTCTGTCATTCTCCAACGTTTTGATCTATAGCACACAGCTGCTGTATATATTAATCTTGGTTCTGATGCTGTATTTGACTGATTTCCAGACTGTCTAAATGGTCATGAATGAACCTCATGCCTTACTCAGTCGGCTTTTAATGTCAGCTCAAGGTACTCCTTGATTGCTGATAGCACTTCCAAGATATGTGAAAGCAGTTGCATTTGGAAGGATTTTATCTTCTAGTTTGACTGGTGGTAGGGTTGTCATGTTCAGAGTCATTATTTCTGTTTTCTTCAGATTGATTTTCAACCCAACCATGTCACTGTACTGGTTAAAGGGACAAGTGTTTTCTCGGATATCTTTATACGTGTAAGATAGAAGTGTGATGTCATCAGCAAAATCTAGGTCTTCCATAGTGGATGTGAGAGTCCACCTGATACATCTTAACTTATCTTCAGTTGTTTACCCATCACCCAATCTATGACAATGTTGAATAGTAGGGCTGACATTACACATCCTTGTTGCATGCCTGTTTGACTTCAAACTTCAGCTCGGATGAAGTTTCTACACTGCATGTGAATTTGCTGTAGCAGCTTTTCATGATGTTTATTAAAAAACTGTAGAATGTTATAATAATAAAAAAAATAATTCCTCTCGCACTGCTATAATGCTACATAGGACCTGCAAGTAATTTGTTCATAGCGCTCTATCCTGGGCAACTCGCTCAATCCCCTCCATGGAACTGAACCGATATTTCAGCCTCTCAGCAAAGTTCGTACAGGGTCTCTTTAGGTCGACTCTCTTTCTTGAACCCTTTGCATCCCACTTCAATGCCTGCTTTGATCATTTCTCCTCAAGGTGTGTCCAACATATCTCCATCTTCTCTTCTTATAACAGTTGTCACTAGTGGTTGACCAGACATATCTCTGATTTCATCACTTCTCCTGAATTCTTTCCATTTTATATTCATTATTTTTCGTAGACATCTATTTTCAAATTCATTCAACTTGCTTTCTATATATTTAGTCATTTTCCAACTCTCGCTGGCATATGTTGGGATTGATACAACATTTGAATTGAAAATTCATAATTTAGTTTTAATACTATATAACTTGCAGTTCCATATTTTATTTAGACTTTTAAAAGCTGATGTTGCTTGCCAATTCGTATCATAATTTCTTTTAACATTTCCTGTGCAATCAAAATTTCTACCTAAATAGGTGAACTGCTCTGTTATTTTTATCATTTTAGATTCCAGTGTGATATCTGCATTACTTGCCATAGGTGTCTTCATTATATTTTTTTTTTCATAGCTTATCTGCATTTCCAACTTTTGATGCTATAGATGACAAGTTGTCTGTTTTTTTTTGCATATCTTGGTTGTTTCTACTTAACAAGGCAATATCATCTGCAAAATACAAATCTTCTAGTTGACTATTTTCTACCCAATCGATGCCAGTTTCGCCCTGCAACATTTTCACATCACCCAGTCAATTGCCACTCCAAACAATAGCGGAGATAGAATACAGCCTTACTTTACTCCGGTTTCAACCATAAACCAGTCGCTGTGTCCACCATCAGTGCGAACTGCACACTGTGAACCATCATAGAGGCTCTTAATAATGTTTATTATTTTGTCTGGTATTCCATAGCATCTCAGAATATTCCACAGAGAGATTCTGTGTAGACTATCAAAGGCTTTTTAAAATCGATGAAATTTAGTATGAGTGGTTGTTGCTTCTCAATATGTTCCTCCAAAATTAGTCGTAGGGTAATTATTTGGTCTAAGCAGCTTCTCCCAGGTCTAAAACCAGCTTGTTCTTCTCTCAAGGTTGTGTCCACTGCTCCTTTGATTCTATTAAGAATGATTTTGCAGAAAGTCTTGGTCATTACTGATAATAGGGTGATCCCTCTCCAGTTGTTGCAATCTTTGAGATCACCTTTCTTGGGGATCTTAACAATTATTCCCTTTAGAATGTTATACCATCTTAAAATATGCCAGATTTTATGGTCTATGCTATCAAATTCTTTTTCGAAGTCAATAAAGTTAACATCGAGTTTACTTTGCCATTCTGTGCGTTCTATGATATTTCTAAGAGCAAATATTTGACCTATCTCCATCCTCTGCTAAATCCAGCTTGTTCCTTTCTCAGTGTCTTATCTACAGCATCAGTAATTTGCTGGACGATGATTTGTCTCAGTGTCTTATCTACTGCATCAGTAGTTTGCTGGACGATGATTTGTCTCAGTGTCTTATCTACAGCATCAGTAATTTGCTGGACGATGATTTGTCTCAGTGTCTTATCTACTGCATCAGTAGTTTGCTGGACGATGATTTTGCTTGGTTATGGAAAGGAGGGCTATTCCACATCAATTGTTATATCATGTTGACATCATAATTGTATGATATGTCAGATATGTTTGCAGTTACATCTATTGTCTGTCCCCAGGTAGATGATAGTATTGGTTATCCACTCTTACTACAGTAGTTAACTACTGGATATTAAATATATTCTCCTGAATAATGTCATCATTGTTTCATCTATGTTCTAGTTGAATGGTGGTGGTGATGTAGCCATGTTGGAACTGAATGGTGAAAACTTCACAGCTGCTCTGAAAGTCTGGTTTGGAGAAGTGGAAGCAGAAACTATGTATAGGTAGGTAGAAACATAGATTACAGCTGCTCTGAAAGTCTGGTTTGGAAGAAATGTATGTAGGAACAAGAATCTACGTATAGAATGAAAGGGTAGAAACATAGATTACAGCTGCTCTGAAAGTCTGGTTTGGAGAAGTGGAAGCAGAAACTATGTATAGGTAAGTAGAAACATAGATTACAGCTGCTCTGAAAGTCTGGTTTGGAGAAGTGGAAGCAGAAACTATGTATAGGTAAGTAGAAACATAGATTACAGCCAACATCTTCATGAAAACATCATGTTAGATGTTATTGAGTGTTCGTATGCAGCCATTAAATTGCTCAGGCTCTCGCCCTCCTGTCCTACACCAGCCTAAAAGCAGTACTACTTGCAGTAACCATAGTTTTTGTTTTTGTTTTTATAAAGTGAGTGCTGTCTTTTCATGAAAATTTTATGTTTGTGGTAATTGTGTTCTATTATTTTCTTGAATAACATCATTTATGTTTGTATATATTGGGTGCTATTATTGTTTTAGGAAAACTTCCTTTATGTTTGTATGTATTGGGAGCTATAACTGTTTTAGGAAAACTTTCTTTATGTTTGTATGTATTGGGAGCTATAACTGTTTTAGGATCTAAGAGGCAAATCACATACAGACCACAAAGAGTGGTTAATGAAGAGTGAATGAAGAAGTAGAAGACCCTGCACATACACATATATAGCTTTGTCACAAGAACTATAGCATTCATGTTCTTGAAATTCTGCTGCAAAGTTGATGCAGTGCTCAATAACATTGAATTATCTGACTGTAATTTAGTTATTAGACACTAATCAAATGTAAATCTTGACTGTACACTGTATTATTGAATATTTGATTCATCACCTTTCAACTCCCATCGGAGCACAGGTCTTCAACAAACTTCTTCCATCTCTTCCTCTCTTGCCATCCCTTCCAATTCTTTCCATGTTTTGCCTATCCTCTTATATCCGCCTCCAGCTCTCTTCTCCAGGTCTGCCTAGGCCTTCCCTACTCCTCTCTTCTGCGGGTTCCAAAACAGTGCCTGTCTTGCAGTGCTTCCGGTCGGTCTTCTCAATGTATGTCCTATCCATCGCCAGCCTCTCTTCCTGAGCTCTCTCTCCACTGGTATCTGCTTTGTTCTCTCCTGAGTTCCTCGCTTGTAATCTTATCATACCATCTCAATCCTCTATCCACGTAAACATCCATTTACGAAGGTCTGCAGTTTTCTGATAGTTTCCTTTGTGGTCTTCCATGTTTCCGAGCCATAGAACAGCACTGACTTCACATTTGACTGGAAAATTCTCAATTTTGTGTTTGTTTTGATCTCCTTGCCTTCCATATCTTACTCAATGCAATAAAGTTCCCTCTTGCTTTTGTATTCTTATCTTAACATCTTTGTTTGTTCCTCCTTCTGTGTCTATGTTGTCTATGTTGCTTCCAAGGTATGTGTATGATTCTACATCCTGCAGTGCTGTTTCCTCCAGCATAATCTGGTTTACATTTGCAGCATTTATTCTCATGACCTTGGTCTTCCCCTGTGTATTTTCAAACCTAGCTGCTGAGACTTATTATTTAAGGTATTCATTTTGTCTTTAATCTGTGCGTGGTTGTGAGACAGCAAAGCCAGATCGTCTGCAAAATCCAGGTCCTCCAGTTGTTTCACAAGTGTCCATTGTATTCTCCCTCTGTTATCCGTTGTTGATTTCATGATCCAATCTATGGCCAGCAAGAACAGGAATGGTGATAACAGGCATCCCTGCCTCACCCCCGTTCTTATCTCAAAGGATTTCGTCAGTTGGCCCTCGTGTATGACTCTGCATTTCATTCCTTCATACGTTTTCTTTTTTAGGTTTGCAATCTTGGGTGGAACTCCATAGTGTATTAATAGTTTCCACAATGATTCCCTATCCAGACTATCAAATGCCTTTTCATAATCCACAAACCTATGTATAGTGGGAGTTCCACTCAAGCTTTGCTCCACTATTATGCGCAGTGTAGCTATCTGGTCTGTGCAGGATCTATTCCCACGGAACCCTGCTTGTTCTTCTCTCAGTTGTTTATCTATGGCCTCTTTAAGTCTATCGAGTATAATCCTGTTTAATACTTTGCCTGGCACTGATAGTAGCATTATCCCTCTATAGTTCGTACATTCTTGCATGTCTACCTTCTTTGGCAGTTTTACCAAGTGACCTTCTTTCCACTCTACTGGTATCTCTTCTCTCTCCCATATTTTCCCTAGTAATTTGTATAGTAGCTCTGTTGAGGTATCTTTATCTGCATTAATGGCCTCTGCTGGAATGTTGTCTGGCCCTGCTGCTTTCCTATCCTTTAAATTTTCTATGGCCTTCATTATTTCTTCTTTACTTGGTCTTTCACAATTAATTTGTAGCTCCTCTTCAGCTGGCTCTATTTCCGGTGGGACCTGGTTTTGGCATATTAAGCAGTTCTTCAAAATGTTCTTTCCATCTCTCCATTTGTTCTTTAGTGTTGCTAATTACTTTGCCTCTCTTGTCTTTTATAAGGCCACTTGATTGTTTGTATTTTCCTGTTAACTTCCTTGTGATGTTATACAGGTCCCTCATATTTCCTTTTTCTGCTGCTTCTCCTGCCAACTCCTCTATATATTTTATTTTATCCCTTCTTATGTTTTCTTTAACCTTTTTGTTGGCTTCCCCATATACCTTGTGGGCTTTAGCTTTAGCACTCTAGTTTTGCATCTGTTTAGATCCGCTTCCTGCTTTTTCTTTCTTTGATCAGACTAAGGGTATCTGTTGTTATCCAATCTTTTTTTTCCGCTCCTTATCTCCCAAAACCTCTGAGCATCTTCCATATATTTTTATCTGTTGCCAATGTTCCTCAATATTCATATCGTCTACCAGCTGTTCCAATGCTTGGTACTTGTTTGATACTGCGACTGCAAATCTGTCTCTTACTTCTTGGTTCCTAAGCTCTTCTACTTTGAACTGCTTTCTATAATTTGGGTTTGTTGAATATCTTTTAAGTTTCAGCCTGATTTTACTTAACAGGAGGTGGTGATCCGATGCCAGTCTGCACCTCTGCACACTTTAACGCCTTGTAATGATGTTCTAAATTTCTTATCATACATATGTGGTCTATCTGGTTAGCTGTTATGTGGTCTGGTGATATCTATGTGGCCTTGTGTACTCTCTTATGCTGAAATATGCTGCCGCCTATGATTAGCTGGTTTGAGGCACAAAAATTTGCGAACATTTTCCCATTCTCATTCATTCTACCCAGCCCATGATTTCCCATGGTCTCTTCGAAACTGCTATTGTCGTCTCCTATCTTTGCATTTAAGTCCCCCATCAAAATTATAATATCCTTTTTTCTCTTCCTGTCCATAATACTTTTGTACTTTGGTATAAAACCTCTCTTTAGCTACTTGTTCCCGATCGTTAGTTGGCGCGTAGCATTGGATGACCTTTAGGTTAATTTTCTTTTTGTTAGTTCTAAATGTTGCTGTTATTATTCTGGGCCCGATTGTTTCCCATTCTATTAATGCTTTTGTGCTTCTCTGGACAGCATGAGGGCAACTCCTTTACTATGGTGTGTGCTCTCTTCTTCTTTTTGCCCTGAGGACAGCATTATTTTGCCTGTGTGTAGTTTAATTTTGTCTATTCCTTTCCATCTTGTCGCCAGACTCCAGAATGTCTATCTTGTAGTTTTTCATCTCTGTTGCAGCTGGGCGTTTTCCCTGCTCCAGCAACGTTCTCAGTACAGCAACCAATTCTGGCTATTTTCCGACAGGAAAGAAGGTAGTCGGCATCCCCGGATCCTTGCGGCTTTCCGGTGATACGCCATTTGCCCCCTGTTGGGGACCTTCCCTGGTTCGGATGGTTGAGTTGAGTTATTCCATATTGTTGTACTATCCATGTTTGTTGAAGTTTTTTTGGCTTATTTTTTCTACAGGGTGAGGTAGCCAGCCCCACGTCCAACCCTCCTTAGTCGCCTCTACTGACATGCCTGGCAGGTAGACATTGCTGCATATTCTTTCCTCCCCTGTGGGCCCGCAGCACTCGGGCGGATCCCTACCTTAGTCGCCTACGACATGCCTTGTAGGGCGAGTGTTGCAATTCTTTGCTTCCTTTGGGCCCCGGCAACACACGGGCGGAATATTTGATTGCTAGGGAAAAGTGTTTGAGAAATAGATGCTCTTGAGGTAGTAGTTCACACGTTCATGAATTTTCTTTCTCTGTTTGTTTCTAGATGTGATGACAGCATGTTGTGTGTGGTGCCAGATATTTCTGCATTCCGTTCTGGTGGAGGACGTTGGGTCAGACAGCCATTACAGGTAAATAGGGCAGAGCATTGCTTCTTGTCCATGTGTCTGCTGTGCAGTATGATGATGGTCTTTTTATTCATCATGTAGAAACAAGCTCACACAGTCAGAAAGGAGGAAAAGTGTAGACAAATTCTTAGGCGCAGATCATAAAGCCCAGATATACAGCGAAAAATTATCGTTAAAGGGCGATCACAAAGAATTCACATAGGAAGGGAAATTATGAGAGCCTGAATGTCAGCGAGACAGACTCATATCATTTCCATAGGCCGAAATTTTTGGGTGTGCTTGCCCTACACGTGTAGGGGCCTATGAACGGGGGCGCAGTGTCTAGTCTTCCTTGGCTGTGGTCAAACATATTACAAAGAGTTATTAAACATGTCATAAAGAACGAACGCAATCAAGATGACAAATATGATCCTAGTCAGAGCAAGAACTGACTCTAGTCAATACATTGAGTTTGTATTGCTCTGAAATTCATCATTAGTCAATGAAGCCATGAATATTTTATTATTTGAAGAAATGACAAGCTTTTATAACATCAATTGAAAATGTAGATATTGGATGAAGCAACCAGAGAATAACAATGCTAAAGCCATCAACAAAATATAGAATATGATGTAAAAAGAAAATAATTCAGACAAGAGACATGTTGGAGGGATGTCATCAAGAAACCCTTGATGTAAAAAAAACCAATGGTAGTTCAAAATTCAGAAGAGCAGGCTGGAAAGCCACTGCCTGGGCAAAATTCATAAGTGAAGATTAAAATTAAAATTCCTGTAAAAATGTCTTCACATATTCAAAATTACATTGGGGACCCTCCCGTGCTACGGAGTTTGTGGACTGCAGTTGAGATCTTCCTGTGTAAGGAAGAGATCGAGCACACATGGTTACTCACCGAAGTGCAATGATGATGGACCTATCATCAACCAATCAAGAAAACGAAGTCCAAAGCATAAAGTCACACGAAGACTGAAAGTAGAAATATGGCAAGTCATGAAGAAAGCAAAATAAGACGTGAAATAAACATGTCCATCTACGAAGATTACCCACATAAAAGATTGTTTAAGCAAGCGGTGAGAGATGAAATATTGAATCAACCATATGATATTGCTATCGATAGAATATTCAATCAATCTTCTTCTTCTCTTCCACCATTTACTTCTTTATAGAAGTGTTGGGAGTGAAATGTAGTGATCTTGTGTGTGCTTTTTTTAAGGCACTTTGTAAGCTGATCAATACATGAGAAATAACAGTTGAGAAGAGTATTTATGGGAATTTTATACAGGAAATGTGTACTTTATATTAAGAAGTTGAATGTTTATAATACAAAAGAAACTGTCATGTATCTATTACAGGTTCCTGTGTCGTTAGTGCCTGGATGGTGTCATTTACTCCACTGGGCTTATCTTTACATACACACCAGAACCTGGTCCTCATCAACATTGCAAGGAGGTGGATAGAATATTAGGGCGTACTCCAGCCAGCCCAGACTCCACATCATCCAATAATTTCAGCAGCACTTTGTGATAAATTACCAAAAATTATTGTGTTTTTTGTGTGTGTTAGGAAATAAATGCTTATAGCTACCTGTTGTAGCTACCTCTTGTAGCTACCTGTTGTTTCTGAGATGACAGGTAAAATATTGATAAGACATCCATGGCTTTCATCTTCATTTCAATCAGAATATAACATTGGTCTATGATATGATATAGTAAAGTATATACTATCACCAGTTATATTTGGTATTGTTCTATCGAGTGGTATTCATGTATATCATTTGTGTTGACAAGTATCAGATTTATAGATACATACTTTCTTCCATATCTTCATAGTTAAGCAGCTGATAGAAGGTAATGCAAGGGATGATGATGATGTTGTATATACTTATGGGTTGGTTCATCGTGGTGAGGAAGTCAGGTTGGGGTTTCTTGGTTAATCATGATAGGGTTGTTGCAGAGTGAAGTGAAGCATACAGGACAACTACTTCCAGTATGAGGATGGAGGTTGCTGCTGCCCTCCATTGGCTCTCTGTGACTCCATTTACTGGGGCTGTTGTTGTATCCGACTCTCAGTCAATGCTTCACAAGATCCAGAAGGGCAGGTTCGATGAGTTGATGTCATCTATAGAAGTTTCTAACCTCCATAGGCTTACATGGATCTACTTTCCTGGGCATGCAGGTGTTTGCGAAAATGAGAGAGCAGACAGGTTTACATCAACAGCATCGATTGTTGGGGAGTTGAAGATGGATAAGGGGGATATTCTTCAGCCTCTTCGCGACTGCCTGTTGATGAAAACACTAAAATAGATGTTGAATCGATCCAGCGATTTAAGCAGTTTAGAGGTACCAATTGTACAATTAGAACTGGATGCGTGAGGGGTGTGTTTAACCAATTAGATATGGGAACCATCAGTATGCATACTCTTCTATATCTGTTGGGGGAAACTGAGCACCTATGGGTCTTCCTGGAGTGCAATGATGTCAGTTTAGCAACCAATAACCAATATATCTTTCATAGTTTCTTGTCACTATTTCAATCCTCTGAACTCATGGAGAGACATGACACTCTACTGAAAACTGTTTTGAGGGAAAAGTTTGATGATATGCACTCAATAAGTAGACAGCAATATAGTTAGGAGGAACACATTCAAAGATTGTCAAAGAACAGTTTAGCATCATGCATGGTGATGGACAGGAAGTGTTGGAGATCATTACATCTGACCTTTAGTGTGATGACATTTGACCTTCAGTGTGGAGATGACACTGTATGAATCACTTTCTGTGTGCTAGACACACACTGTACCAGCTGGCAATATAGTCGGGTAACAACATCATCAACAGGATAATACAAAAGAATATCATTTCATATATTACAACAGATAAATAACATATAAATTCAATGATGTTAGAGAGAGATGTGAGAATTGAAAGTTAGAGAGAGATGTAAGAATTGAAAGTTAGAGAGAGAGATGTGAGAATTGAAAGTTAGAGAGAGAGATGTGAGAATTGAAAGTTAGAGAGAGAGATGTAAGAATTGAAAGTTAGAGAGAGAGATGTGAGAATTGAAAGTTAGAGAGAGAGATGTAAGAATTGAAAGTTAGAGAGAGAGATGTAAGAATTGAAAGTTAGAGAGAGATGTAAGAATTGAAAGTTAGAGAGAGAGATGTGAGAATTGAAAGTTAGAGAGAGAGATGTAAGAATTGAAAGTTAGAGAGAGAGATGTAAGAATTGAAAGTTAGGGGAGAGAGTGAGAATTGAAAGTTAGAGAGAGAGAGATGTAAGAATTGAAAGTTAAAAGAGAGATGTGAGAATTGAAAGTTAGAGAGAGAGATGTGAGAATTGAAAGTTAGTGGAAGAAAGGGTACAGTGATCATAGCCTGTCACTGTTAGAGAGAGAAAACTGTCATGATATATATATTGTTGTTCCTGTTATCTTCCTAATTTATTTCTGCATGTTGGTAATATATCATGTCAGTGAGCAGTCTACTACAGTTTGCGCTTACATCTGCTAGCAGACACACAGAGAGAGAACTGAAGTCGGACTGAAAGATGACTGAATATTTTGTTATGAATGTTCTATATAAATGTCTTCTTCTTTGCGTTCTTTCTTTATGACCAATTTTAATCACTCTTTGTGATATGTTTGATCTTTCCCAAAGAACGTGTATATGTTGCACTTTGGGTTTTGGGTAGGCCCCAAACGCATAGACTTCTATACGCTACGACATGTGCATCCGATTTCAGCAAACCTCCTTAGTCGCCTCTTATGACATGCGTGGCAGGTAACAGTGGTTTACACCCCAAATTTGGGTCCCGGTAACTACTCGGGCGTTTATAAATGTATGTGTGGTGTGTGTGCACACTTTTAATTTGCTGGGCTCTTGTTTCATGACAGTATCTTTGATTGTTGTTATTTGTACAATTTCATGATGCAACCTGCAACAATGTATTATTTATATTGATATAATTTTGCAATCTTGTTACAGAACATTTATCATTTGCTACCAGATATTGCCAATATTTCCGTCATGTTCTAAACAAAGAATTGTCTGAATCCAAGAGTACCAATCTGGTTACAGTCTTCTGCTTATATCATCCAGAGATAGCAGCTATCATCATTCTCATGCTTGAATTGAATGCATGAGATTCTCTCCACCTGCTGTTCAGTGTTGCTGTTCACACTTATAGTGTATAACCCCTCCATATCTTACATACCAAAGCTGTGCTATCATGGTTCTCCTAAATAATCACATTGTGAAGTCTGACACACCACACGTTACGTTAGATGGACATACACTCACCCGAACAGCATCTATGAGTTATTTGGGTGTAAAATTTGATCGCAGTCTATGCTTTAGGGACCATATCGACCAAGTTATTGCCAAGGCTTGCAACGCACTATCCGCACTGAGAATCATGGCGGCTGCTAACATTGAGCAACGCCTTCTTGTGCTCTTGTACCAAGGTATTGTTCTGTCATGTATAGAATATGCATGCGCTCTCCTAACAATTAGTCCTGCGCAAACAGTGAGGCTGGAAAGAATTCAGAATGAGGCTATGCGCATCATTCTGGGATACACCAGGAGTGTCAATGCGATTCCTTCTTGATCTCCCAACTATTGCTAACAGAATTGAAACTTGGAGGGTTCGATCATATCTAAGAATCAATGCAAACAAGGAAAATGCAAACAAGGAACATCCTCTCCATGAAGAACTCATTAAGGAGAAAGGTCAAGAGAGGCAGATCATGGCTGAGTCAGGCGGAAGATACGCTTAGGAAAATATGTGATCCTTCCGGAATTGAAACAGGAGAGGAATGGATTGTGTGCCGCCTCAATTTCCGACTGCTTTCACCGGTATTACATCTATTAAGAAAAACTGCGAACAAAATAATCTATCACTGCTAAACGTTGAGGTGGAGGCTCTCTTGAATGACATCATCAATGATACAGATGTGGTTATTTACACCGATGGTTCAGTCATTCGCCAACAACGCTGTGCGTGGGCTTTTCAGCACGCTCAGGAGGAAAATAATAGAGAGGATGGGGC
>JADZMA010000274.1:0-38692 GCA_020796225.1 Arion vulgaris
TCGTTGAGTTAAATTTTGTTACCATGTTGGGTTAAAAGTTACCATGTTGGAGTTCAAAGCTACCATCGTTGGAGTTAAATTTAGTTACCATCTTGGAGAAATTTAGCTACCATCGTTGGAGTTCAATTTATACCATCGTTGGAGTTCAATTTAGTTACCATCGGGGAGTTCAAATATTACCCTTTGGGATTTCAATTTATACCATCTTTGGGAGTTAAATTTTAGCAATGTGGAGTTCAATTTATTACCACGTTGGGAGTTCAAAAGTTACATGTTGGAGTTAAATTTAGTTACCATGTTGGAGTTCAAATTTACCATCGTTCGAGCAATTTAGCCATTGTTGGAGTTAATTTTAGTTACCATCGTTGAGCAATTTAGTTACCATCGTTGAGTTAAATTTGTTACCACTTTGGGAGTTAAATTTAGTTACCAGGGAGTTCAATTTATTACCATCGTTGGAGTTAAATTTGTTACCATTGTTGGATTTAAATTTAGTTACCCCGTTGGAGTTCAATTTTGTTTCCATCGTTGAGTTCGTTAAATTTAGTTACCATCGTTGGAGTTCAATTTGTTACCATCGTTGGAGTTCAATTTGCTCCATCGTTGGAGTTCAATAAGGCCATCGTTGGAGTTCAATTTAGCCTCGGGGAGTTCTTTAGTTAACATCGTTGGGTTCAATTTATTTAAAATTTTGGGATTTCAAAACTACCATCGTTGGAGTTCAATTTAGTTCTCTTGGAGTTCAATTTGCTCCATCGTTGGGCAAAGCTCCCATGTTGGAGTTAAATTTTGGGTCCATCGTTGGAGTTCAATATGGGGCCCATCGTTGGAGTTCAATTTAGCTACCATGGGGATTCAATTTTCCTCGTTGGAGTTAAATTTTAGTTACCATCGGGGAGTTCAATATAGTTACCATCGTTGGAGTTAAATTTAGTTACCATGTTAGTTCAATTTGTTACCATCGTTCAAAGTTAAATTTAGTTACCATTGTTGGAGTTCAATTTAGTTACCATCGTTGGAGTTAAATTTAGTTACCATCGTTGGAGTTCAATTTAGTTCCATTGGGGAGCAAATTACCATGTTGGAGCAAATTTTCCCATCGTTGGAGTTCGTTCAATTTATTACCATCGTTGGTTCAAAGTTACCATGTTGGAGTTAAATTTGCTACCATCGTTGGAGTTCTATAGTAATGTTGGAGTTCAATTTATTACCATCGTTGGGTTCAATTTAGTTACCATCGTTGGATTTAAATTTATTACCATCTTTGGGGTTAAATTAGTTACCATCGTTGGAGTTCAATTTAGTTCCCATGTTGGAGTTCAAATGTTCCCACTTTGGGAGTTCAATTTAGTTACCATCGTTGGAGTTCAATTTATTACCCATCTTTGGGAGTTCAATTTACTACCATCGTTGGAGTTCAATTTAGTTACCATCTTTGGGATTCAATTTAGTTACCATCTTTGGGAGTTCAATTTTGTTCATGTTGGAGTTCAATTTAACTTTCGTTTGCTATAATTTCCTTTTACTATATTAAACATATATTATTTTTATTTATATTTTATATTATATTAAATTGGTATTATTATGTATTACTTTATAATTGTATTCCCTTTACTATACATGGCCCCAAATTATGATAGAAACATGTAGTTGAATATTGTTAAAAATGTTGACCAGCAATGGCTAAGTAACGTTTAAGTCGGGATATAGAAGAACAAGAAAATAGGTAAGGCCAGAGACAACAATACCAAATGTTTGTGTCTTTAAAAATAAACCTGAAAACTGTAAAAACCTTTAAAGTTGAACTTTATTTTAATATTGTTTTAATTTTAGGGTTTTTAGAACAATGTCATGTTGGGCAAAAAGTAAATTTTTCCGTATGTAGAGATGGCGTTTCATTTCAACAACAAGTTTTCAAACATATAAAAATAGTTGTTAGAGTCAAGGGGGTAGTTAAAGGTTTTTGGGGTGTGACAAATTTGTAGAAATATATTACAATCTTTGGGAAAACTTTCGGTACTTTTGGGTGTTCGGGCTTGGGTTTTCAAAAACATCCCGTTGTGTTATTTATTTTGTAATAGTTAAAAATATTTTAATTACAAATGACTGAGATCATTGCAAGAATAAAGTAATCGAGTTTCAAATATATATGAATATATTAAAATAAAAATCATAACGTTTAAATGATAATTTTTTTATAGTTTTATTTGTTTCCTTGAAAAAGGGGCAAAATTTTTTATAACTTTGGATTGTGTCCTTTGTTCATACAATAAGGCATTTCTTTTTACAATTATCTTCACGGGATACCAGCATAAACTTCTGTACGGGCACACGGCAAACGTTTTGGAAAGACTACCACGATTATAAAGATCTGAATCACCACGAGCATAAAGTTTCGGGGTACTACCACGAGCATAAAGCTTTGAAGTACCCAAAGAGCATAAAGTTTTTGTCGGGTACACCACGAGCATGTTTTACATACACCACGGAAAGTTTCTGATGGATACCACGAGCATAAAGTTTTTGTACGGGAAAAACCACGACAAAATTTTACGGGACTACCACGGCAAAAGTTTGTAGGGACACCACACAAAGTTTTTAAAACCACCAGAGCATAAAGTTTTTTCCGGGTACCACGAGCATAAAGCCTGAAGTACCACAGCAAAAGTTTTTGTAGGGACTACCACGAGCATATAATTATGCAATCTGTAGGGGACTACCCCGACATAACGTTTCTGTACAGGTACTACCACCAGCATAAAGTGACACGTAGTTTAAAGAGGAAAAGCGTAAATAAGAAGTCTGATAACTTTACAAATTACAGAAATAACCTAGTGTGATATGTCTATCCAGGTGGCACGGAATGAGACATATGGACTGGCCATCCTGGGACTGGGCGAAATCTGATAGACAAAGGCAGGACACACTAGACTTATAACAGGGGAATCATTACTGTACTCCGGAAGAGAGGAGGAAGACACACACACATGGAGGGAGTAGCATTGATGTTGGAAAAACAAGCACAATACTGTACCCCGGAAGAGAGGAGGAAGACACACCACACATGGAGGGAGTAGCATTGATGTTGGACAAACAAGCACAATACTGTACTCCGGAAGAGAGGAGGAAGACACACCACACATGGAGGGAGTAGTATTGATGTTGGTCAAACAAGCACAAAAGGCATTACTTGAATGGGGGCCTTTAAAGGACCAAGAATGATCCGGCAACTTTCAAAACCTCCAATGCAAAAATTAAACTGAACATAGTCCAATGCTACACCCCAACAAATGACAGCAAAGAACAAATAAAAGAAGGGTTTACAACAAGTTACAGGATGTATTAGGCAAATTTAAAAGTAAGGATCTTACTATTTTACTAGGAGACTTTAATGCAAAGATAGGCAGAGACAACTGGGGCTTCGAGGAAACCATGGGCAAACATGGACTAGGGAAAATAAATGAAAATTAAGAGATGTTCGTGGATATTTGCGCAGAAACCAGTTATTATAGGAGGTAGCCTCTTTCAGCACAAAAGAACCCAAAAGTCATGGATATCCCAGACCACAGGACAGAAAACCAAATCGACCACTTTGCTAACGGGGAAATTCAGAAGGGTCACCGTACGATGTAAGAGTCTATAGAGAGCAGATGTGGCCTCTGACCACCACCTTGTTATAGCAAAAGTGTGAATGAAACTCAAGAGATTCATGACGACCACGCATGGTAACAGGGTGAGATACAATGTGGACATCTGAAGGAGCAGAAGGGAAAGGATGTATTTAGTGTCACGTTTTCCCAAACAATCAGGCCTTAGAAGTTGATGAAGGAAGTATTGAAGACCACTGGCATAAAGTTAAAGAAGCCGGGACTAGTACATTGAAACTACCCTTGGAAAAAAAGACACACCACCACAAGGAATGGCTATCAGAGTCAAAGTTAGATAAGATAACAGAGAGAAGAGGCGAAAGGCTGCCCTCTGTAATAGCAGAACAAGACCAGCAAAGTCCGTAGCACAAGAAAAATACACAAAAGCCAACAGGGAGGTGAAGAGAAGTATAAAAGCAGAGAAAAGAAAGTATATAGATGACCTGACAAGAGAAGCAGAAGAGGTAGCAGCTAAGGGTAACCTGAAAGATTTATCGTAACACAAGGAAATTGACAGGAAATACTAACAAACAAATAAACCGACTAAGGAAGGCTGGAAGATTACTCGCAATGCTCAAGAACAGATGCAGAGGTGGGCAGAACACTTCAAGGACCTTCTAAACAGGCCATTTCCCCCAAGGCCGACCGGACATAGAACCAGCTGCAAAGATCTAACAATCGACTGTAGCAAGCCAAGAAAAGCAGAAATAAAGAAGACCATTCTCCAACTACGAAATGGAAAAGCTACAGGCCCAGATGGTATACCTGCAGAGGCCAAAAAAGGCAAATGCTGACATCTCAACAGACATGCTACATGGCCTTTGGGGAAAAAAAATTTGGGAGAATGCAGAAATCCAGAAGACTGAGAGATGGCTTTATAGTCAAACTCTAAAAGGGTGACCTCAAGAATGCTCGACCATAGAGGAATAATGCCCCTGTCTGTACCAGGCAAAATACTAAGTCGAATCATCCTAGAGAGACTCAAGAAAACTACAGATGCAGTACTAAAGGATGAACAAGCAGGATTTAGGCAAAACAGATCCTGCACAGATCAAATATCGACGCTGCGTATCATAGTGAAGCAGAGCATCGAGTGGAACTCATCCCTCTATATCAACTTTGGGGACATGAAAAAGCATTTGATAGCCTAGACAAGGAAACACTCTGAAACTTCACGACACTATGGCGTCCCCAGAACCCAACCAATTTAATAAAGAAATGTATGAGGAGACAACGCTAAATTACTGCATGAAGGGAAAAAACTGACAGTTAACACCTAATAAAGAAAATGTATGAGGAGACTACGCTAATACTGCATGAAGGAAAACTGACAGGGGCCCTTTTGGGAAAAAAAAGACTGGTGTGGACAGGGCTGCCTTTATCGCCCTTCCTTTTCCTGCTGGCCTTGACTGGATAATGAGATCCAACTGCCAGGAAAGAAATGGAATACAATGGACCATGATGAGGTCAATTAGGGGACCCGGATTTTGCAGATGATCTGCACTTCTCACAACCATCAGCAGATGAAAGAAAACAACAAAACTAGAAACAGTCTCACAGCAACTAGGCCTGACTATTCACGGGGAGAAAACAAAGATCATGAGATTAAATGCGGGTTCCAGAGACCCAATCTTACTGAGAGGATCACCACTAAAGAGGTTGACACATTTACATATCTGGAAGTGTCGTCAACATTCAATGACAGATGAAGACGTTAGGATTAGAATACAAAGGCAAGATCAGCTTTTTGCCATTCTGAAGAACATATGGAGTTCAAGAATGATCAGGAATAAAACTAAGATAATGATATTTAACAAAAATGTCAGTCTGTCCTTCTGTATGGAGCGGAGCCATGGAGAACGACTAAGGTGAACACCAAAAAAGCTGCAGACATTCATTAATAGATGCCTACGCAGCAGGATACTCCATTTGAGATGGTATGACAAGACCACAAACAGAGAACTGTGGGATAGGGCAGGGCAACGGCAGGTGGAACAGGAGATAATGAGCAGAAGGTGGCGATGGATAGGACACCCCTGAGGAAACCCATGACAGCATCGGAGACAGGCTCTCGATTGAACCCCCAGGGCAATAGAAGTGGAAAGACCCAGAAACACCTGGTTAGAAATGGAATGCAAAAAAACGGGGAGAGAGTGGCGAGATCTGGAAAAGATGGCCTTGATAGGCGGCTTGGAAGCCCTTTTGGTTGCGGACCTATGCTTCCTAGGGGAAAGGGGTGAAGAAGGATCTATGTCTATCACAAGATATTTATCAAGTAGATAATACAAGAACAGGATACAAGATGATAGTTCTATATAACATACATCACAGACACAGTAGATGATACAAGAACAGGATACAAGATGATAGTTCTATATAACAGATATCATAGGCACAGTAGATGATACAAGAACAGGATACAATATGATAGTTCTATATAACAGATATCATAGGCACAGTAGATGATACAAGAACAGGATACAAGATGATAGTACTATATAACAGATATCATAGGCACAGTAGATGATACAAGAACAGGATACAAGATGATAGTACTATATAACAGATATCACAGACACAGTAGATGATACAAGAACAGGATACAAGATGATAGTTCTATATAACAGATATCATACACATAGATGATACAAGAACAGGATACAAATATGATAGTTCTATATAACAGATATCATAGGCACAGTAGATGATAAAACAGGATACAAGATGATAGTACTATATAACAGATATCATAGGCACAGTAGATGATACAAGAACATGATACAAGATGATAGTACTATATAACAGATATCATAGGCACATTGAAACGAAAGACTCTTTATTTCTTAAACTGCTAGAACTTATGTGAATACAAGTTAAAAAGTTAATTGCATATCCTTTACAGGACTTTTCGAATCCCCCTAACTTTTTAACGCTGTTTGTGTTTTTTCTAGGCATTATTACGTTCAGTAGTTTGCCATTGCTTTCTGAACGGTGGCGTCATCGCCCTTTTGTAAGAATCCACTCGAAACAGCTTGCACCAAACTGCCCACAGCGTGATTCGAACTCATAACGTCGGGGTTAATAGACCGAGTCACTATCCCCTAATCGACAGACGCCACCATGTGAATACAACCATATACAAAAATGACAAAAAACGTTCCCAACAGTCAATATAATATAAAACATCGAATAATTTATCAAATATACACGAAAGTAAATAAAACTATCAAATATATTATGGGTATAAAAGGGCATAATCAAGAAATATATTATGGGTATGAGAAGGCATAATCAAAAATATTATGGGTAAGAGAAGGGGCATAACCGAAATATATTATGGGTAAGAGAAGGGCATAACCAAGAAATATATTAGGGGTAAGAGAAGGGGAACAAGAAATATATAGGGGTATGAAAAGGGGACAATCAAGAAATATATTATGGTATGAGAAGGGCATAACCAAGAAATATATTATGGGTATGAAAGGGCATAATCAAGAAATATATTATGGTATGAGAAGGCATAACAAGAAATATATTATGGGTATGAGAAGGGGCATAAACAAGAAATATATTATGGGTATGAGAAGGGGCATAACCAAGAAATATATTATGGGAAAAGAGGGCAAACCAAGAAATATATTATGGGTATGAGAAGGCATAACCAAGAAATATATTATGGTATGAAAGGGCATAACCAAGAAATATATTATGGGTATGAGAAGGCATAACCAAGAAATATATTATGGGTATGAGAAGGGCATAACCAAGAAATATATTATGGGTATGAGAGGCATAATCAAGAAATATTATGGTATGAGAAGGGGCATAATCAGAAATATATTATGGGTATGAGAAGGGCATAACCAAAAATATATTATGGGTATGAGAAGGCATAAAAAGGGTATATTAGGGGTATGAGAAGGGCATAACCAAGAAATATATTATGGGTATGAGAAGGGGCATAACCAAGAAATATATTATGGTATAGAAGGCATAACCAAGAAATATATTATGGGTATGAGAAGGGCATAATCAAGAAATATATTATGGGTATGAAAGGGCATAATCAAGAAATATATTATGGGTATAAAGGGGCAAACCAAGAAATATATTATGGTATGAGAAGGGCATAATCAAAATATATTATGGAAAGAGAAGGACAAAACCCGAAATATATTAGGGGTATGAAAAGGGGGCAAAACCCAAAGAAATATATTATGGGTATGAAAAGGGGGCATAACCAGAAATATATTATGGGTAGAGAAGGGCATAACCAAGAAATATATTATGGGTATGAAAGGAGCATAACCAAGAAATATATTATGGTATGAAAAGGGGGCATAATCAAGAAATATATTATGGGTATGAGAAGGGGCATAATCAAGAAATATATTATGGGTATGAGAAGGGACATAACCAAGAAATATATTATGGGTATGAGAAGGGACATAACCAAGAAATATATTATGGGTATGAAAGGGCATAACCAAGAAATATATTAGGGTATGAGAAGGGCATAACCGAAATATATTATGGGTATGAGAAGGGGCATAACCAAGAAATATATTATGGGTATGAGAAGGGGCATAATCAAGAAATATATTATGGGTATGAGAAGGGGCATAATCAAGAAATATATTATGGGTATGAGAAGGGCAAAACCAAGAAATATATTATGGGTATGAGAAGGGCATAACCAAGAAATATATTATGGGTATGAGAAGGGGCATAATCAAGAAATATATTATGGGTATGAGAAGGGACATAATCAAGAAATATATTATGGGTATGAAAAGGGGGCATAATCAAGAAATATATTATGGTATGAAAGCATAACCAAGAAATAATTATGGGTATGAGAAGGGCATACAAGAGTATATTATGGGTATGAGAAGGGCATAACCAAGAAATATATTATGGGTATGAAAAGGGGGCATAACCAAGAAATATATTATGGTATGAAAAGGGGGCATAACCAAGAAAATATTATAGGGATGAAAAGGGGGCATAATCAAAAAATATATTATGGGGATGAGAAGGGGTAACCAAGAAATATATTATGGGTAGAGAAGGGCATAACCAAGAAATATATTATGGGTATGAGAAGGGGCATAATCAAGAAATATATTATGGGTATGAAAAGGGGACATAACCAAGAAATATATTATGGGTATGAGAAGGGGCATAACCAAGAAATATATTATGGGTATGAGAAGGGGCATAACCAAGAAATATATTATGGTATGAGAAGGGCAAAACCCAAAAAATATATTATGGTATGGAAGGCATAACCAAGAAATTATTATGGGTATGAAAAGGGGGCATAACCAAGAAATATATTATGGGTATGAGAAGGGGCATAATCAAGAAATATATTATGGGTATGAGAAGGGCATAACCCAAGAAATATATTATGGGTATGAGAAGGGCATAATCAAGAAATATATTATGGGATGAAAAGGGGGCATAATCAAGAAATATATTATGGGTATGAGAAGGCATAATCAAGAAATATATTATGGATGAGAAGGGGCAATCAAGAAATATATTATGGTATGAGAAGGGGCATAATCAAGAAATATATTAGGGGTAAGAAGGGCATAACCAAGAAATATATTATGGTATGAGAAGGGGCATAATCAAGAATATATTATGGGTATGAGAAGGGGCATAACCAAGAAATATATTATGGGTAGAGAAGGCATAATCAAGAAATATATTATGGGTATGAGAAGGGGCATAACCAAGAAATATATTATGGTATGAAAAGGGGGCATAATCAAAAAATATATTATGGGTATGAAAAGGGGGCATAATCAAGAAATATATTATGGTATGAGAAGCATAACCAAGAATATATTAGGGGTATGAGAAGGGCATAACCAAGAAATATATTATGGGTATGAGAAGGCAAACCAAGAAATATATTATGGGTATGAAAGGCATAACCAAGAAATATATTATGGTATGAGAAGGGGCATAACCAAGAAATATATTATGGGTATGAGAAGGGGCATAATCAAGAAATATATTATGGTATGAAAAGGGGACATAATCAAGAAATATATTATGGTATGAGAAGGACATAATCAAGAAATATATTATGGGTATGAAGGGCATAACCAAGTATATTATGGGTATGAGAAGGCATAATCAAGAAATATATTATGGTAGAGAAGGAAATCAAAATATATTATGGGTATGAGAAGGGGCATAACCAGAAATATATTATGGGTATAAAGGGGCATAACCAAGAAATATATTATGGGTATGAAAAGGGGACATAATCAAAAATATATTATGGGATGAGAAGGGACATAATCAAGAAATATATTATGGTAGAAAGGACATAACCAAGAAATATATTAACGTAGAGTGTTGAATTCTAGAGATAGCAAACAGACCAAATATAAAGGTATTATGGGATTGCAAGAGCAAACTGACTTCAAATATCAGATTGTTATGAAATGGATGTCAAGAGCCTCCAAATGGTCAGTGACATTGAAGTTAGTAGCCACAAAATCACAGACTGTAATTGATGATCACAAATGATAATAAATGTTTTCTGCCAGTTTCACCTATATATTCTTACTACAACATTTATAAATGATGACAGATACTATGTGAGACTAACATCTCAAACCATCCTTAGTAAAAAAAGTTACATTACAGACAAATCTCCCAGATAATATCTGAGACTAACATCTCAAACCATCCTTGTTAACAAAAGTTACATTACAGACAAATCTCCCAGATACTATCGTGAGACTGACATCTCAAACCATCCTTAGTAACAAAAGTAACATTACAGACAAATCACCCATAAGTACATGTAACATTACTACGACTAAACTAGATGGTGTTAAAATAACCAGGTTTAAAAACATTCTTTTTTAGGATGTTTTGTACTAAAATATCCTGGAGATTCTTGTCCGTCTGTAAGAATCACAGAAAGTAATTGAATACTGAACCTGTCTTGAGATGAGAATTGAAAAGTTATGATACAGGACGGAACAAGATGTTTTTAACCTTTGAACTAAATGGATGAAACGCTAAGATATGTTAAACCCTCTCAGAGAAGGAAACTCTATTTTGATTGACTAAAGAATAGAACTACATAAGTGGTAAAGTATATAACTTCGTGTGCCGGTTTCACCCAATGATGAGAACTTTATTTTCATATTTTATTGATAATTTTAAAAGCGATGTTTTCTTTGACATTTTGTGCATAATTTCATTTGTAGTATCTTACGTGCAGTCACATTATCCAAATAGGTGAATTGTTCTGTTATTTAATTGTTGAATCCAGTGTGATATCTATATGAACCGTTACATGCGTCTTCAATAAATTTATCTTTTCACAACTTATATACAGTCCAACTTTTCATGAAAACAATGATAATTATCTGTTTTCTTTTCATTTCTTGGTTATTTTTACTTAACAATTCAATATCATCAGGAAAATTAAAAGTATCAATATGTCTGTTTTCTACCCAAATGGTACCTGTTTCGCCCATGCAACATTTGTTCCCTCACTCCAGTCAATGTCCACTACAACCAATAACGGAGATATAATAATAGCTTTTTTTGTTCAGTTCAAACTGTAAACCAGTCGCTTTGACCATCGACAGTGTAGTCAGACTGCACACTGAACTATCACAGTTATAACATTTATGAAACTTTTATATTACTCAATTTGTGATTCAGATGTTCTAATGGCAAAGTCCTCTTCCTTTCTCATCATTTGATTGTCACAGTCTCACCGCGCAGTTCTATACACTTTGTTGTTGGCCTAATAGTTCAAACATTAAAACATTCACTATTACACTCAGACATGCATGTAATAACGTACATACACACACTGCACATGTATTTCTTAAACATAGATACATGCACTCTCCTTTGAAGCACACACGCATACCCACATAGCTCTATTACGCAAACGCAGACTAATGCAACCACAAAAATCGCTCACACACACATTACAAGAATACACTAATATACAAACAAACACACATTCAACACGTACACACAGTTATCATTTTTATGAAGGATGCATTACCAGCATAGCACTACTTACATGTCCATAACTGCTTCGAACCTCCCCTTTAGCATATCCAGCAGCGTTCAGCTACCCAACATGCCAGTTCAATCACATATTTAGTTCTATAGAATTCAAACGCAATAGTACACAATCATATATACAATCTTTGTCTCATACTTACTACATCGTGATAATGACAATAGTACACAATCATATATACAATCTTTGTCTCATACTTACTACACCATGATATCGACAATAGTAAACAATCAAAATACAATCTTTTTCTCATACTTACTACATCCCGATAACGACAATAGTAAACAATCATATATACAATCTTTGTCTCATACTTACTACACCATGATATCGACAATAGTAAACAATCAAAATACAATCTTTGTCTCATACTTACTACCATGATATCGACAATAGTAAACAATCATATATAAAAATCTTTGTCTCATACTTACTACACCATGATATCGACAATAGTAAACAATCATATATACAATCTTTGTCTCATACTTACTACATCATGATAATGACAATAGTACACAATCATATATACAATCTTTGTCTCATACTTACTACATCATGATAATGACATAGTAACAATCATATATACAATCTTTGTCTCATACTTACTACATCATGATAATGACAATAGTACACAATCATATATACAATCTTTGTCTCATACTTACTACACCATGATAATGACAATAGTACACAATCATATATACAATCTTTGTCTCATACTTACTACACCATGATAATGACAATAGTACACAATCATATATACAATCTTTGTCTCATACTTACTACATCATGATAATGACAATAGTACACAATCATATATACAATCTTTGTCTCATACTTACTACATCATGATAATGACAATAGTACACAATCATATATACAATCTTTGTCTCATACTTACTACACCATGATAATGACAATAGTACACAATCATATATACAATCTTTGTCTCATACTTACTACACCATGATAATGACAATAGTACACAATCATATATCAATCTTTTCTCTGTACTTACTACATCATGATAATGACAATAGTACACAATCAAAATAATCTTTGTCTCATACTTTCTACATCATGATAATGACAATAGTACACAATCATATACACAATCTTTGTCTCATACTTACTACATCATGATAATGACAATAGTACACAATCAATTTTACAATCTTTGTCTCATACTTACTACACCATAATAATGAAAAATAGTACACAATCATATATCAATCTTGTCTCATACTACTACATCATGATAATGACAATAGTACACAATCATATATACAATCTTTGTCTCATACTTACTACATCATGATAATGACAATAGTACACAATCATATATACAATCTTTGTCTCATACTTACTACATCATGATAATGACAATAGTACACAATCATATATACAATCTTTGTCTCATACTTACTACATCATAATAATGACAATAGTACACAATCATATATACAATCTTTGTCTCATACTTACTACATCATGATAATGACAATAGTACACAATCAAAATACAATCTTTGTCTCATACTTACTACATCATGATAATGACAATAGTACACAATCAAAATACAATTTTTTGTCTCATTTCTTACTACACCATGATAATGACAATAGTACACAATCATATATACAATCTTTGTCTCATCTACTACATCATGATAATGACAATAGTACACAATCATATATACAATCTTTGTCTCATACTTACTACACCATGATAATGACAATAGTAAAAATCATATATACAATCTTTGTCTCATACTTACTACATCATGATAACGACAATAGTAGACAATCATATATACAATCTTTGTCTCATACTTACACCCGTAATAACGACAAGTATAAGCCCAGTCGTAGTTATACAGCGAAAGAGTTTATGACAGCATTTTTGGCACCCTTTTTTTGCATTTTTTATTGTCACTGTAGCAGGAGGTGACTCCTACAAAGAAACCCAATTGATACCACAATTTAGTTTGACAGATGAAGGAATATATTAAAGTATTATATAAAATAAAAATATAAAATCTCATTGAAAGGTAAAATTTAGTAGATTTGCCCTATTTTATTTTAGAAGCTAAATTCTCTTTTTATCTCACATCTTTTAATTTATTTGGCTTCAAAACAAATAACTTGCTTCCCCTTATAGTTTTATTATTATTAATATTGTATCAATACTGATACTGATATGATATGTAAAATGGCATATTATGTAAGTATTGACAAGATAATGCCAAGTAGGGTCTCTGTGGCTGAGTGGTTAAGCCCTTGCCTTGGGGTCGAAGGTCTGGTTCGAATCAGACCGCGGCCTTCTGTTCACGAGCAGTTTTCCCGAGACCCCTAGGATTGTTTCCTGAGCTACGGAGTTCGTGCTTTGTGCAATACCTCGGCAGGTGGCGTGCCATTTTCTGCAGAGGGGGCCGAGCCATTGGGTAAAACCCGGTGCAATGAAGTCAATCTTCGGCTTTAAAACCCTTTAAATGCCGAAGTAAACAGCAACAAACAAACCACCCCTTGTCTTGCATGATAGATCAGTAACTATGTAGTATGTCATTGTTTACTTGATAACAGAATTGATGTCATTAGTTACATTTGGTGCATACTTTTGCTTCAATTTCCCTTTACGTTTTTGTCGTCGTTTAGTCAATTTTGTGTTTGTTTTGTGTGTGTGTGTATATACTCATTGACTACGTCATCGTAAGGAAAAATGACAGACGTGACGTCAGAGTCACAAAGGCTATGTGCGGAGCAGAATGTTGGACCGATCAGAGATTGATCGTGTCAAAGCTCAACCTCCGCATCAAGCCTAGAAAACGTCACCCGGGTCGCAAACCAACAAAAAGCTGGCAGTCTCCAAATTGAAAAGCTCCACTGTCACCGAAAGTTTAATAAGAGACCTGGAAGACAAATTGAAGGACCTCCAGTTTGGCAAAACCAGCGTGGGACTGGACTGCCCTCAGAGACACCGTGTACCTATCTACCTCTGGGGCTCATAGGACCTCTGTACGCAAGAGCCAGACTGGTTTGACGAAAATGACGAAGAAATAAAGTCTATTCTCCTCGCGAAATATGAGACAAAAGAGCCCATCAAAAAGACCCATCATCATCATCCAAAAAAAACAGCTTTCCTAGATGCTCGGGGAAGGGGTCAAAGAGAATCAGGAAATTTCAAGACGCATGGGTAAGCAAAATCTGATGAAATCCAGAATATGCAGACAGACAGATTCCAAATGCTTCTACGATGCCCTAAAAAATGTTTACGGCCCCCAACATCCCCCCACTCCCATACTGATGCAGATGGAGCAAGGCTACTAATTGACAAGCCTCAGATACTAAACCGCTGGGCAGAACACTTTCGTTTTGTCCCCAACCATCCATCCACTATATGTTATGAAGCCATAGAGCGCATGCCCCAGGTCCCAATCAATGCCAAGCTTGATATTCCACCTACCTTAGCAGAGGTCAAGAAGGCAACGAGCCAGATGTCCAGCGGGGAAAGGGACCGGGTGCGGACTCAATACCAACCGAAGTATACAAAGAAGGAGGGCCCACGCTGATGCTAAAATTGACAAAGTTATTTACATCCATTTGGTGCAACGAACGTGTGCCACAGGAATTAAAGGATGCCACTATTGTCCACCTGTACAAGCGGAAAGGAAACCGCCAGGCCTGCGATAATCACAGGGGATCTCCCTCCTGTCAATTGCTAGCAAAATACTGGCCAGAGTCCTCCTCAATCGATTAATCGATCACCTGGAACAGGACTTACTCCTGAGACCCAATGTGGCTTCAGAGCAGGTCGTGGAACAGCAGACATGATATTTGCTGCTCCCCAACTACAGGAGAAATGCCAAAAGCAGCACCGTAACCTCTATATGGTCTTTGTCGATCTGACGAAGGCTTTGACACGGTTAAGGGGGGTCCATGGAAGATCATGGAAAATTTGGATGCCCAGTGAAATTCATTACGATCTTCCGACAGTTTCACGAGGGCATGATGGCACGTGTACTTGATGAAGGGGGGCTGTCGGAAGCCTTCCATGTCACCAACGGCGCCAAACATTGGGTGTGTACTGGCCCCAACACTCTTCAGCGTGATGTTTGCTGCCATGCTCACGGATGTCTTTTGGGAAGGCGACGAACATGGGGTAAAGATTAGATACAGGACAGACGGGAATCTATTCAATCTTCGGAGGTTAAAATCCTCCACCAAGGTAAAAGAATCAACTATCTCAAACCTGTTGTTTGCTGATGACTCCCTCGTACCAACTCTGTGGAAGAAATGCAGACTTACATGGACAAGTTCTCAATGGCCTGTGATAGGTTTGGCCCTCACCATTAAAACCCAAAAAAACAGAGGTCATGTTCCAGCCCGCCCCTAGAGAACAGTATTACGATCCAGTCATCAACATTAAACACCAGCGTCTCCAGTCAACGGACAACTTTGCTTATCTTGGCAGCCTCCCATCCAGATCGGCAAACATAGATTCTGAGGTCCACAATAGGATATCCAAAGCCAGTGCTGCGTTCGGAAGGTTACGTGTCACTGTGTGGGAACGGAAGGGATAAGCATAGTCACAAAGCTGAAAGTTTACCAGGCCATAGTTCTAACAACGCTGCTGTACGCAAGCGAGACATGGACAGTGTTTAGCAGACACGCAAGAAAATTAAACCATTTCACACAAGCTGTCTACGCAGAATACTAAAAATAAACTGGCAGGACAAAATTCCAGACATCGAAGTCCTCACAAGACAAAGATCCCGCCGTCAACACCTGTTGCAGAAGGCCCAACTGAGATGGTTTGGTCACGTTGTTCGAATGCCTGATTTAACGCATCCCAAAACAGTTGATGTATGGCGAGCTTAAAGGGGGCAGACGTTTAGCTGGTGGACAGAAAAAAACGCTTTAAAGACACTCTTAAAGTGCCTCTGAAATGCTTCGAAAAGACAATACGGGAATCCCGGGAAGATCGCCAAATGTGGCCTGTAACAACAAAAAAGGAACCCGAATAGCTGAGAATCATCGTATTGTTGAGTCACAGAGAAAACGAGCAGATCGAAAGCAGAGCACACAACACGCACATGTCTAACCTTGATCATGTATGCCCACCTGTGGTCTGGGATTCTGTTCTAGGTTGGGCTCTACAGTCACCTCCCACACCAGAGAGGTGCAACAGTACAGGTCTGAGATTGTTGTCATCATCGCTTGCGATGGACGGCTATTATTACATCTATATATATATTGATTGCATTGGCGGCTCGCGATCGTTTTTGTTGGTGGAGCCTGACATAATCTTTCAGGACAAACTTGGTTTTGGGTTATTTACACTTTAGTATCTACTATTATTTGACTATTTGGGTTATTCTCCCCTTTACTAGAATTAGTTATTGGTTACTAAACTGACGACATTATACTACAAGCAGACCCCTTGTGTTCAGACTTCCCCCAAAACATATCGAAGAGTATGTATACTGATGGTTCCTTTGGCTCACTGGATTTTGTTCCCAATGCAGAAGCACTTGAGCTTTCATCTCTTCGACTCGGTGCCATGGAAATCGTAACTCTTCGGTTCGGTGCCACGAACACCGTAAATCTGGAGAACCTGTGGCTATCTGCCAGCCCGCGGAATTGAACCCGCACTTACAGAGGGCTTATCACCCGTCGTCCAACGTGCTACGAATACGCTGGGCAGGCGGGATAGGGCTCGCTGGTTAAATACCCTCCTCACTCTGCCCATCAGGGATTCAGTTCTACTTGTTTAGTTTAGTTTAGTCGTCGAATCATCATCACTGCACGTCGAAATAATTAGTCCATTCTCCGTTCTCCCCTTACTATATCTCCTCAGCGTGTGGCGACTAATGACCCCGGTTCTGTATTGGTTTACTATTCTTTTGTGTCTACCAGCGCAGTGTTTGTGCCTAGCTACACCACACTTGACTTGGATTTCTAGCAGTCTGGTCAGTGTTGTAGGTTCAACACTATCACTTGAATCATGTATACGGCCTCTCTCCCTTAGTGAATTTAGAATATCAGCCTTGTCCATTGCTCGCCCGCTTTGTACAGCAGCCATACCTGCAAGCCTATCGGCGCGTTCATTTCTCCTTACACCTGCATGCCCTGGCACGAAAATAAAACAAAGTTTTTATCAGCTTAGACCTCCCCAGCGACTCCATCCATTGTCTCCGTTCCAATCTTGTTTCACTTTTCCGGAACATAGTCACTGAGACAAAAATGCATGAATAAAAATCTGTGATTTCAGCCATACCATCGCCTTAGTCAGGGCCGTGTGGTGCTATGATGCAAAGAGACGACCGCCCCAGGCGAAACCATGTGGCGACGGTAAAAGCGGCGAAATCAAAATAACATTTGAACCATTCAATAATTAAAATCTTTACGCAACTCTTTCTATAATGGTCTATGTTATTTCTAAAATGCTATATACGATTTATAATTTATCGCACGCCTTTGCCTACGCGCTTTTGATACCCTTTGATTTCAATTTGAGGTGCAGATGCATCGCTACTGCTCCTTTGCCGAAAGACGTGTGATCTGACAATCTTAGATCTACATGTGTTGTGTATAAATTAAACAACACGAGAGATAGAGGAGAACCCTGGAGTAATTCCGGTCATGTACATGCAGGATCCGAAATCAATGTTCCTAAACGTAGTGCAACGGTTCTCTCCATTAAAGTAGCAACTTTAACCAGCTAATGGTTAACGTCACGTTTTATTAAAGAACTTACCATGATTGAAACAGCAACCTTGTTATAAGCATCCTCTAACTGGATTTCCACACGCAACAAACAGTCTCTTGCTTGGATTGAAAGCCCTCATAAACATAATAAACAAACGTGCCTGCATTGCTCCATATCCGTTTCATTGACCGGTAGCTACCCAACGTTTCAGGGAGGATATGATCCATCTATAAGTATCACATTACCTTTGATTCCTCTATCTTCTCCATTAATTTGCGATATACATTTTGCAAGGTGAGTATGTGGTAGCTTCTGTACAGTTTCCAGCACCTGCTATAATAAATATTTCATGGGTTCTTTCCAGTTTTCCAAAAACAACAGTAGACCATAGCAGTAAATATTGCAACTAATTTCACTAATTTGTTTTAGCACACTTTTTGATGACGTCATGTACTTCGTTTTTCAAGTTGTAGTCAGACTTTAAAAGCACCCTGTATAAAGTAGGTCACACCTCGTCAACTCGTATACAGATGTATGTTGATAGAACGGGTGATATATTTGTATATATCGTTCTGTAGTTAACCACGGGACTCATTTTAGAGTAATAACATCGGTTAAAAGTGCACTGACTTGGCCACCAATGAATGTGCCTACTGAGCGAATGAATATTACATAATTTATGTTCCAAATAAGCAGTCGAGAAGAGGTCAGATGTCGCTATTTTAACAGATAGTCTAAATATATCCCATTTTGTTTTCCCAAAGAAAAAAGTACACCGGAAATGCGTAAATTATGTTAATTAGGAGGAAAAGGCTGAATTTTAGACTGTATATGATATTTTAGCGTTATATATTCAACTTTCAAAGCTAATCAGTTTCACGCTAAAAGTAATAATTATGAACAAATAGTTTGTGAAATAATAAATATACGTTACTCATTATCATGTGCAAATACACCCATAATGATCACCTAGGAATCAAATGGCTTAATAACAGCAGACTATTTGATCTTGACTTTGCCGATGACGTGGCCATATTGAATTCAACCACACATGCCACCCACAAACTAACGAGCAATATTTGCACACTTGCAGAACAGGTTGGTCTCCAGATTAATTCTACCAAGACCAAAATTATGGACATCACAAACTCGACAGACAACATCGTAATAAATGGCCAAACACTGGAGAAAGTTAAACATTTTACATATTTGGGTAGTAAAGTGTCAACCAACGGAGACACGATGAAAGAAATAAACCCCGTATTGCTATAGCAGCAAGTGCCTTCACAAAATTAACGAATATCTGGCAATCTCAAGACCTTAGTATATGTACAAAGGTTAAATTATTTAGGTCATGTGTGATTCCTGTACTGACCTACGGTTGTGAAAGTTGGAAATGAACAAGAAGAATTGATAAGAAACTGGACAGCTTTGAGAATAAATGTCTACGAAAATTACAAAAAGTAAAATGGAGTGATTTCGTTTCTAACAACACAGTGAGATATAGAACAACACCAACAACCCGTATCAAATATTGTAAGGAAACGAAAGTGGAAATATTTAGGTCACGTTCTTAGATTAGACGAAAAGAGACTAAATCGACAAGTCCTTATGTGGTCACCAGTTAGGAAAAAAAAACGTGGAAGATCTAAGACCACTCTTCGAAGAACAATCCTACAAGAAAGTAAACTATTAGGATGTAAAACCGCGGCCATCGTAAATTCTGGCCTTCGCGCAATATTTTTAAGATGGAGGACGAGGCGGATTATTCAAACGTGCTTAGTAAACATATGGACATTTTAATATCTGTGGAGCACAGGGAAAATTTCAAGACGTCGTAGAACAAATGAAAAAACGTAAAATAGCAATATTAGGACTAGCAGACACACGCACCAAAGGACAAGGCTGGAAGAAGTTACATCTAGATTACACATACGCATACTCAGGTGTAGAAATCAACGCAAGAGCTAAACATGGCGTCGGATTCATCATTGACACAGATCTAGCTAAGTCAATACTACACATATGTTACATCTCAGAAAGAATAATGACAATCACAATACGGGGAGAACGACATGGACACGACCTACATTCAAATTTACGCGCCGTGTAATAGTGCTGACAATATAGAAGAATGCGATGAATTTTATGACGTCATAAAGCGATACTATAAATAGAATCAAATCAGGGGAGACTACTTTCTATTGGGTGATTTTAATGCACATTTAGGTTCTGATAGGACAGGAGTTGAGTCATATCTAGGACACTTCGGAGACAACACTAGTCAGAGAAATGGAAACGGCATAAGACTTCTGGAATTGTGTAACCAGCATGACTAATTATTCCCAACACACAATTTCAACACCGGCAATCACACATTTATACTTGGTACAAATGGAACAACTTAGACTGTAAGAGCCAAATAGATTTTATACTAGTCATAAGATCAAAAAGAAGGTCAGTGATAGACGCTGAGGCTATACCAAATTTATGCATAGACACGGACCACAAAGCGGTAGTTATGACTATCAGAAAACACAAGAAGAGTACCAGAGGGCAACACACGACTACAAAGAAATAATCAAAATCAATAAATTAACAGATGTCAACACAAGAGTCATAACTTCAAAGAGCCACAGATAATTTTACTAAACTAACTATAGAAAGCAAGTCAATAGAAGAAGAATGGACAGTATTTAAGAGAACTTTATTAGAAGCAGCCAAAGAAACATGCGGAACAGTAAAATACATAGGTACCCGACCAAAAATCACAACTTGGTGGAATGACGAAGTAAAACTAGCGTTAAGGAGAAAAACACAGAAACAACATGGGCAAAAACAAACATCAAAAGCCTCACTGAGTATAGAACAGCTAGAAAACAACCCAAAGGAGATAATAAAGAAGTCTAAAATACATATGGCAAGATTATGGAAACACTAAATTCAGACTACAAAAATTAACAAGACATTTCTACAAGAAAATTAAAGCTATGCGGGAAAGACAAGAACAATATGACCCAACTGAAATTATTAACGATGAAAACGGTCAAGCTCTTAATGATCCAAAAAATGATAATGAACAGATGGCGGCAATACTTTAATAACTTCCCAACCTACAACAAGAGGACCAACTGAACACTCAAGAACACACAGTAAATGTAACTTCAGAAGTAGAACCAAGCATAACACTATCAGAAATGCTGTAAATATGGCCCCACCTAATAAAACACCAGGCCCAGACAATATCACGGCCGACCTAATCAAAGCAACTAAAGAGGTAGGAATCAGCTGGCTCCATAGACTATTCAACCACGTCTGGATCACACAAGAAACACCAGAAGATTGGAGGAATGCTACAATTGTTCCATCTGGAAGAAAAAAGGGTAAAGAGGGACTGTACAAAGTATAGAGGCATAGCGCTACTTAGCCACACTGAGAAAATATTCTGCAAAATACTTGAGAAAAGGCTCCACCACATCATCGAGCCACAGCTTAATGACTCCCAAATGGGATTCAGGAAGAACAAAAGCTGTACAGACGCAATATTCGCCCTCAGACAGTTAGTAGAAAGGACTATCGAATCCGACAAACATCTACACGTTGCATTTGTAGATCAGGAAAAAGCGTTCGACCGCGTAGATAGGCACAAGTTGTGGAAAATACTAACAACCTATGGGGTTAATGAACACCTAATCAACCTTTGCAAGAACATTTATACTGACAGCCAATGTACGATCAGAACAAATACAGGATTATCAGAAAAGTTTCATGTAGGGTCAGGAGTAAGACAAGGTTGTGTACTATCCCCGCTTCTATTCATCACGTATATTGACCACATCTGTAAAATAGCTAACACCAGCGAGAAAACAATCTCGGAGAACTCTTAAATTTCTTTTTGCAGACGATCAGGCAATCATATCAACAACAGAAGAACAGCTACAACAACACATCAACAGATCCAGTTAGCAGGTAACGAATACAACATGAGAATAAACATCGACAAAACAGAAGTAATGACATTCGCCAGAGAGAAAGCTCTACCAATATCTCCATCGATAATCACCTACTAAATCAAGTAAAGATTTCACATACCTGGGAGCATTTTTTCAGCAAATGGAAGAATAACTAATTAAATTCAACACAGATGCAACAAAGCAAATCAAATGATATGGCAAATGGCGCCAATTTTAAGATGCAAACACGTCACCATGAACACAAAAAGAGCAATGTTCAACACAATCTTTCTCCCCACATTATGTTACCAGTGCCAAACCTGGACACTGACAACAAACGATAGAAGAAAACTAGTCACAACAGAGATAAAGTGTCTACGCAGAATGCTGGGTGTAACAAGAAGAGACCGGTTGAGAAATGAAGACATCAGGAAAAAGTGGGTACAACATCAGTACTAGACTTCATCAAGAAACAACAAATTAATTGGTTCGACCACGTAAGCAGATTACCATCAGACAGTGCACCCCAAAGAGCAATGCTGCCCGATACAATGGGTACAAAGCAAAAGGCCGGCCACGCAAAAAATGGACCTCAGAGATAACAGAGGCAACGAAAGACACTATCTACGAAGCGCACATCTAGGCCCGTTTTAGAAATCTCTTCCTGACCTGACGCTGTGAGGGCATGCAGGATTCGAGAAAGAAGAAGAAAAGATGGACATTTTAGTAAACATACGGACTCAAACGGACTTCTTTAGTAAACATAACAACAAAATAACGATGCCTAGTAAATGATGTGTACCAAAATGTAGATCAAATTACGATTGTAATTATATATGTATAATATAAGTTAATTCAACAAGTACCTTGTTCAGTAAATATAACTGTTGTCAGTGTTTAGAACATAACAACAAAATAACGATGCCTAGATAGTAAGTGATGTGTACCAAATGTAGATCAAATTACGATTATAATTATATGTGTATAATTTAACAATTACCTTCTTTAATAAACATAACAATGCCTAGAAAGTGTTGTGTGCCAAAATGTAGACAAGGAACATGTTCTATTGTATAATTGTTGAAAGCACCAGCTATAGGACTCAGTATTAAAATAGATCAAGACATGTCTTTTACTGTTCACCTAAAGGAAGTTTCCATACATAAGAGTTCCTTTAACTGGCTGTCAAATAGTGGAAAATTGAGAGATGGTTTCATGTTGAGAACCTCTTGTCCATGCAAATCATGCAAAGATTTAGAAGAGCACCAACTATTGACTATTACATGACAATGGCACATGATAATCTGGTTGAAGCAATTAGTTTATCATCCACAACAACAAGCACTAGTTTTGTGCCAGAGAAACACTCCCAAATTCCCCGCTGAGCAGTTGCATCTGGTCAGAACTCCAGAAACAGAAAATGGAATAGCAATAACACTCAGTGTTTTTGCATTTATGACATATTAAATTGAACTTGATCTGTCCTCATATCATCTGGATATGAAGATAAGTTCTTAGCCACGACAAACCATAAGGAAATTGTCATACAAATTGTAATTACCAGTTACATGAAATTCTCATTAGTACTGTATGTGTCTGTGGAGCTCAAAATAGAAATATTTTATTGTCTGCGGTTCCAACATTTTCCTCAACAATGATATAAAAATCAGGAATGTTCAATGCAATATTCAGCAAGCTGCTTCTTCACAAAAAAGGAAAGGAGCAAAATTCAGTAGTAGATAAATATATTTGTGTAATACTGTTTAGTTTATGTGCTAATCAAGCTGTGGTGATTCAGATGGTTGAAATTTATGTTAAAGCTGCACTGAATTATACTGGAGGATAATTGATTGGCAAAAGCATTTGTTTTCTCTTGTTATCCTGTATCACTAGTGATCTCCTTCGATATAATGTATCAAAAGTTGGTATGTAGACTATTGATCTCATTCGACATAATGTATCAAAAGTTGTCATGTAGACTATTGATCGCATTTGACATAATGTATCAAAAGTTGGTATGTAGACTATTGATCTCCTTTGACATAATATATCAAAAGTTGTCATGTAGACTATTGATCTCCTTCGACATAATGTATCAAAAGTTGGTATGTAGACTATTGATCTCCTTCGACATAATGTATCAAAAGTTGTCATGTAGACTATTGATCTCATTCGACATAATGTATCAAAGTTGTCATGTAGACTATTGATCTCCTTCGACATAATGTATCAAAAGTTGGTATGTAGACTATTGATCTCCTTCGACATAATGTATCAAAAGTTGTCATGTAGACTATTGATCTCATTCGACATAATGTATCAAAAGTTGTCATGTAGACTATTGATCTCATTCGACATAATGTATCAAAAGTTGGTATGTAGACTATTGATCACCTTCGACATAATGTATCAAAAGTTGTCATGTAGACTATTTATCTCATTTGACATAATGTAATAAAATTTGTCACATAGACTATTGATCTCATTCGACATAATGTAACAAAAGTTGTCACATAGACTATTGATCTCATTCGACTCATTAAATATATACATATGACCTTTATTGTTTTTCCATGCTATCATTTATCAAGTGTTTAACTGCGACAACTTGTGATAAAAATACAGTATTTCAGCAACATCCTAGAAGATTGTTTATCTGGACATTACCGGACGGCAAAAGCAAAACTCAGACTATATATTAATACATGCGAAGATGGAGAACAAATATAACAATAGCCATAACCCGACCTGGTACAGACTGTGAAAGTGATCATGACCTATTAATGGCGAAGTTAAAGTTTAAACTCGGGAAATTAGTTAAGAAATAAAAACTATAGAATGTTGGTTTATCCTAGGGAAAACATAAAGAAAATGACCAATGACTGGGAAAAGTGGAGGACAACTCTTAGGTTCATATCGTTACCGAGGGCGGAAGGATAAAATTAATCAAATATACTAGAGCTAATTAATACTAGTTCTCCTTTAGCTGGTGAAATCAAATATACTAGAGCTAATTAATCCTAGTTCTCCTTGAGCTGGTGAAATCAAATAAACTAGAACTAATTAATGCTGGTTCTCCTTGAGCTGGGGAAATCAAATATATAGAGCTAATTAATCCTAGTTCTCCTTGAGCTGGTGAAATCAAATATACTAGAACTATTAATGCTAGTTCTCCTTGAGCTGGTGAAATCAAATATACTAGAGCTAATTAATGCTAGTTCTCCTTGCGCTGGTGAAATCAAATATACTAGAGCTAATTAATGCTTGTTTTGCCAGTTTTGCTCGGATCGATGTTGGAGGATGACCAAGGAGATGCTAGCAGGCTGTCAGTTTCCACCACTCTTGTCTTCGCAGAATCTTGGGAATCTTTGGCCAGTAAAAAAATCTAATAACCAACTACTCCAGACACAAGACAAGAGGCAATGAATGACATACTCAAAAGAGAAGATGGAAATGGCTCGGACATGTTATGAGAATGAGACAAGAAATGCCGCCCAAATATAGCCCTCACTTGGACACCAGAGGGAAAAGAAAGAAAGGCAGACCACGGACAACATGGAGGCGCATGATGGAAGAGGAACTGGAAACCTCATCTCTGACGTGGGGCTCTGCCTGAAGGTTCACGGGACAGGAGAGCATGGAAAGTCCTTTCTGAAGCCCCATGTGTCACTAGGCATGACGGGGTTAAGTAAGTAAAGTAATTAATGCTAGTTCTCCTTGAGCTGGTGAAATCAAATATACTAGAGCTAATTAATGCTAGTTCTCCTTGAGCTGGTGAAATCAAATATACTAGAGCTAATTAATGCTAGTTCTCCTTGAGCTGGTGAAATCAAATATACTAGAGCTAATTAATGCTAGTTCTCCTTGAGCTGGTGAAATCAAATATACTAGAGCTAATTAATGCTAGTTCTCCTTGAGCTGGTGAAATCAAATATACTAGAGCTAATTAATCCTAGTTTCTCCTTTAGCTGGTGAAATCAAATAAACTAGAGCTAATTAATGCTAGTTCTCCTTGAGCTGGTGAAATCAAATATACTAGAGCTAATTAATGCTAGTTCTCCTTTAGCTTGTGAAATCAAATATACTAGAGCTAATTAATACTAGTTCTCCTTTAGCTGGTGAAATCAAATATACTAGAGCTAATTAATACTAGTTCTCCTTGAGCTGGTGAAATCAAATATACTAAAGCTAATTAATCCTAGTTCTCCTTGAGCTGGTGAAATCAAATACATAGAGCTAATTAATCTTGTTTGCCAGTTTTGCTCTACGGATCGGGTGTTGGAGGATGACCAAAGGAGATACTAGCAGGCTGTCAGTTTTCCCCCACTCTTGTCTTCGCAGAATCTTGGGAATCTTTTGGCCAGTAAAAATATCAAATAACCAACTACTCAAAACACAAGACAGAGGCAATGAATGACATACTCAAAAGAAGATGGAAATGCTCGGACATGTTATGAGAATGAGACAAGAAATGCCTCAAGTATAGCCCTCACTTGGACACCAGAGGAAAGAAAGAAGAAAGGCAGACCACGGACAACATGGAGGCGCATGATGGAAGAGGAACTGGAAACCTCATCTCTGACGTGGGGCTCTACGCTGAAGGTTGCACGGGACAGGAGACATGAAAATCCTTTCTGAAGCCCCATGTTCACCCAGGCATGACAGGATTAAGTAAGTAAAGTAATTAATGCTGTTCTCCTTGAGCTGGTGAAATCAAATATACTAGAGCTATTGCTAGTTCTCCTTGAGCTGGTGAAATCAAATATACTAGAGCTAATTAATGCTGGGTTTTCCTTGAGCTGGTGAAATCAAATATACTAGAGCTAATTAATGCTAGTTCTCCTTGAGCTGGTGAAATCAAATATACTAGAGCTAATTAATGCTAGTTCTCCTTGAGCTGGTGAAATCAAATATACTAGAGCTAATTAATCCTAGTTCTCCTTGAGGGTAGTGAAATCAAATAAACTAAGCTAATTAATGCTATTCTCCTTGAGCTGGTGAAATCAAATATACTGAGCTAATTAATGCTAGTTCTCCTTTGCTGGTGAAATCAAATATACTAGGCTAATTAATACTAGTTCTCCTTGAGCTGGTGAAATCAAATATACTAGAGCTAATTAATCCTAGTTCTCCTTGCGCTGGTGAAATCAAATACCCTAGACTAATTAATGCTTGTTTTTCCAGTTTTGCTCTACGGATCGGGTGTTGGAGGATGACCGGAGATACTGCAGGCTGTCAGTTTTCCACCACTCTTGTCTTCGCAGAATCTTAGAATCTTTTTGGGCCAAATAAAATATCTAACCAACTCTCCAAAACACAAGACAGAAGCATGAATGACATACTCAAAAGTGAAGATGGAAATGGCTCAGACATGTTATGAGAATGAGACAAGAAATGCCTGCAAGTATAGCCCTCACTTGGACACCAGAGGAAAGAGAAAGAAAGGCAGACCACGGACAACATGGAGCGCATGATGGAAGAGGGAAATGGAAACCCATCTCTGACGTGGGGCTCTGCGCTGAAAAGGGTTTGGGCGGACGGAGAGCATGGAAAATCCCTTTTTGAACCCCATGTGTCACTAGGCTGAAGGATTAAGTAATAAAGTAATTAATGCTAGTTCTCCTTGAGCTGGTGAAATCAAATATACTACAGCTAATTAATGCTAGTTCTCCTTGAGCTGGTGAAATCAAATATACTAGAGCTAATTAATGCTAGTTCTCCTTGATCTGGTGAAATCAAATATACTAGAGCTAATTAATCCTGTTCTCTTGAGCTGGTGAAATCAAATATACTAGAGCTAACTAATCCTAGTTCTCCTTGAGCTGGTGAAATCAAATATACTAGAGCTAATTAATGCTAGTTTTCCTTTGCTGGTGAAATCCCAAAAATACTAAAGCTAATTAATCCTAGTTCTCCTTGAGCTGGTGAAATCAAATATACTAGAGCTAATTAATACTAGTTCTCCTTTAGCTGGTGAAATCAAATATACTAGCGCTAATTAATACTAGTTCTCCTTTATTTTGGGGAAATCAAATATACTAGAGCTAATTAATACTAGTTCTCCTTGAGCTGGTGAAATCAAATATACTAGAGCTAATTAATACTAGTTCTCCTTTGTGGTGAAATCAAATATGCTAGACTAATTAATACTAGTTCTCCTTTGCTGGTGAAATCAAATACTGAGCTATTAATACTAGTTCTCCTTGACTGGTGAAATCAAATATACTAAGCTAATTAATACTAGTTCTCCTTTAGCTGGTGAAATCAAATATACTAGAGCTAATTAATACTAGTTCTCCTTTAGCTGGTGAAATCAAATATACTAGAGCTAATTAATACTAGTTCTCCTTGAGCTGGTGAAATCAAATATACTAGAGCTAATTAATACTAGTTCTCCTTGAGCTGGTGAAATCAAATATACTAGAACTAATTAATACTAGTTCTCCTTGAGCTGGTGAAATCAAATATACTAAATAATTTTGTAGTTTCCTTTAGCTGGTGAAATCAAATATCTAAAGCTAATTAATCCTATTCTCCTTGAGCTGGTGAAATCAAATATACTGAAACTAATTAATACTAGTTCTCCTTTGCTGGTGAAATCAAATATCAGCGCTAATTAATACTAGTTCTCCTTTAGCTGGTGAAATCAAATATACTAGAGCTAATTAATACTAGTTCTCCTTGAGCTGGTGAAATCAAATATACTAGAGCTAATTAATACTAGTTCTCCTTTAGCTGGTGAAATCAAATATGCTAGAGCTAATTAATACTAGTTCTCCTTTAGCTGGTGAAATCAAATATACTAGAGCTAATTAATACTAGTTCTCCTTGAGCTGGTGAAATCAAATATACTAGAGCTAATTAATACTAGTTCTCCTTTAGCTGGTGAAATCAAATATACTAGAGCTAATTAATACTAGTTCTCCTTTAGCTGGTGAAATCAAATATACCCAGAGCTAATTAATACTAGTTCTCCTTGAGCTGGTGAAATCAAATATACTAGAACTTTAAAACTAGTTCTCCTTGAGCTAGTGAAATCAAATATACTAGAGCTAATTATACTAGTTCTCCTTGAGCTGGTGAAATCAAATATACTAGAGCTAATTAATACTAGTTCTCCTTTGTGGTGAAATCAAAAAACTAGAGCTAATTAATATAGTTCTCCTTTATGGTGAAATCAAATATACTAGGTAATTAATACTAGTTCTCCTTTAGCTGGTGAAATCAAATATACTGAGTTTTTCCCTGCTCCTTGAGCTGGTGAAATCAAATATACTAAAGCTAATTAATCCTAGTTCCCCCTTGAGCTGGTGAAATCAAATATACTACAGCAAATTTCCTAGTTCTCATTGAGCTGGTGAAATCAAATATACTAGAGCTAATTAATCCTAGTTCTCATTGAGCTGGTGAAATCAAATATACTAAGCAAATTAATCCTAGTTCTCCTTCCCTGGTGAAATAAAAATTCTGAGCTAATTAATCCTGTTCCCCTTTGACTGTGAAATCCCTTACTAACAATCATTAAGTAACGAGTACTAAATAACAAATGTGGCAAAACCTTCTTTCAGAGAGAAAAAAGTGTGCCTCTGGGTGTATGTACTTCACAGTCCTCTTATTGAAATTGATCCCCGAGCAGGACTTGCTTTAGACTCAATTGGCTTCAGGCGGTCTGGAACAAAAGCATGACATTTGCTGCTCGCCCTGGCAAAAATCCCAAAGACAGCACCGTAATCTCTACATGGTCTTTGTCATCTGACGAAGGCTTTCGACACAGTAAACAGAGAGGGTCTGTGGAAGATCTGGCAAAATTTGGATCCCCAGTGAAATTCACCCAAGATCGTTCAACAGTTTCACGAGGGCATGATGGCACTTGTACTTGATGAAGGGGGCTGTCGGGCTTTCCAGGTCCCCAAACGAGTCAAACATGGCTGTGTACTGGCCCCAACACTCTTCAGCATGATGTTTACTGCCATGCTCACGGATTTTTTTGGGGGCGACGAACACGGGGTAAAGATTGTAGGACAGACGGTAATCTATTCAATCTTGGGTTAAAATCCTCCAAAAAGGAAAAAGAATCAACTATCTCAAACCTGTTGTTTGCTTGTTTGCTAATGACTGTGCCCTCGCTCCAACTCTGGGAAGAAATGCAGATTTAAATGGAAAAGTTCTCAATGGCCTGTGATAAGTTTGGCCTCACCATTAACAAAAAAAAACGAGTCATTTCCCAGCCCGCCCCTGAAACAGTACTACAACCCAGTCATCAACATTAAACCCCAGCGTCTCCTCCCGCAAAAATTTTTCTTATCTTGGCGCCTCCTATCCAGATCGAAACATAGACTGGGTCAATAATAGGATACCCAAAAGCGGTGCTGCGTTGGGAAAGGCTAATCTCACTGTGTGGGAGCGTAAAGGGATAAGCGTACAACAAAGCGAATTTTTTCCCAGGCTATATGCTAACCACGCTGCTTACCAAGCAGACATGGACAGTGTATGAAGCCTCTAAAAAAAACCACTTCCACAACTGTCTACAGAATACAAAAAATAAGCGGGCAGGAAAAAATTTCAGATCCAAAGTCCTCACAGAGCAAGACCCAAGCGTCAACAACCTGTTGCAGAAGGCCCCAGGTAAGAGGGGCCCCGGCCCTTGCTCGGATGCCTGATAATCGCACCCCCAAAACAGTTGATGTATGACGAACTTGAAGGGATCAGACGTTCTTCTGGTGGACAGAAAAAACTTAAATTGTCTCTGAAATGCCCATAGCACCACATGCTGTAAATCTCTTGCCAAGATCGCCAAATATGGCGCTGTAACAACACAAGAGGAAGTCCCTAGCTGAGAATCATCGTTTTTGAGGCACAAAAAAAAAACACTGCGCAAAAGACAGAACCAAAAACATGCATATGTCTAACCCTTTATCTATATGCCCACCTGTGGTAGGGGTTGTGTTCTGGGTTGGACCTACAATCACATTCGCACACACCAGAGGTGCAGTAGCACAAGTCTGAGACTGTTGTCATCATCGCTTGCTTTTTTATTTGTATTCCGTTACGTTGGTGAATGTAAAATTCATGTGGTTGTAACATTTTCTCTCACAATTCTCCCGTCAGGGATGAAGCTGGTTCTTGAGATCAATATCCTGTGTAAGCATCATTTCCTCTGTTTGTTGGATCAGACTGTCCTCATAATGCTTCAGTCTCTCCCACCTCATTTCTCTAGGTAGATCTGTTTTTTACAACTGTTTTTCATGCATGTGTCTATGTCAAGATGTTTCACAAAATGGGATCGGGGAGAGAGAAAGAGATTTTCACAAGATGACATCAACATAAGAAAACATTTACAGATAAAAATAAATGGACAAATGATAATGGACACAAAGTTGACAGACTTATCAACATATACAACGTATTGTAATTAGATCAAGTGACACTTTTCAACATTGATAAAGTAAAACAACAAAAACATAAACAGCAACAAAAACAGTAACAACAATAAAAACAATAACAAAAACAAAAACAGTAACAAACAAAAACGTAACAACAATAAAAAAAGTAACAACAACAAAAAAATAACAGCAAAAAAACAATTCATCAACAACAACAACAAAAACAGCAACAAAACAACAAAAACAAAAACGCAACAAAAAACAACAAAAACAATAACAAAAACAAAAACAATAACGCAAAAAAAAATAAAAAAAAACAAAAACAAAACAATAAAAAAACGCCAAAATCAAAACAAAAACAAAACAACAAAAGCAATTAAAAAACAACAATACAAATAATCACCCAAAAAAAAAGCCAAAAACAAAAACAAAAACAACAACAAAAAAGTAACAAAAACAATAACAAAAACAATCAATAACAGTAACAAAAACAATTCGCAGCAAAAACAAAAACAAAATAAAAAAACAATAACAATAGCATAACAAAAACAAAAAAGCAACAAAACAACAACAAAAAACAAAAACAAAAACAAAAAAAACAAAAACAAAAAAGCAAAAAAAAACAAAAAAAAACAACAAAAAAAGAAACAAAAACAATAAAAAAAAACAATAACAAAAACCTAAAAACAAAAAAAAACAATAAAAAAACAATAAAAAAAACCCAAAACGCAATAAAAACAAAAAAACGGTAACAACAAAAAAAAACAACAAAAAAAACAATCAGCCAAAAACCAAAAAAAACAATAAAAAAAACAATCAAAAAAAAACAGCAATAAAAACAAAAAAAAACAAAATGAGATGATGTACTAATTTAAAATTATTGTTTTAATATAAACAGTTGGTCCAACAACTATAGTTTCATGTTGCAGGGAATTAAGAAATAAAGAATGATAATCAAAATACAAAGATACATACAGCACTAGGACATCGTATGCCCTTCCATCATAAATTAAGTCAACAATGAAAATCAATATTTGACAGAAACTATTTCTGGTCATCTTCTTTCTGTCTGTTCTCAAATTAAACTTTAAAATAGTGAAAGATTTCTGTATATCAAAAAAAAAAAAAAAGAAACAACTGGATACCAAAGTAAACATAAACAAAATAACCTGTATAATCTTCTTCTTTAAACCTTTTTATTCTTCTTGTATCCTTTTTTTATCACATTTTCAGGGTTTCTTTCCCCAAATTCGTGTGCTTGTGTGTTTGTAGAGTTAGTTTTATATGTGTTTTTGTCTAGTTTAGTGTGTATATGTGTTTTTGTCTAGTTTAGTGTGTATTTATTTTTTGTTAGTGTTAGTGTGTATTTATGTTTTTGTCTGTGTTAGTGTGTATATATGCTTGTTTGTCTGTGTTAGTGTGTATGTATGTTGTTTGTCTAGTGTTAGTGTGTATATGTGCTTGTTTTGGTAGGGGTAATGATCATTTATTTTGGTGGGACTGGACACAATTTTGGAAAATTCTAATTTATGTTAGGTTATATTTGGTATTGCTATTTTTGTTTTTTGGGAATGTTTTCCCTCCTTGATAGAATGGTCTAGCAAAAAATTTAAAAGTTTAAATGAACTCAACATAAATTTTCCAGTGGCCGTATGGTTGTGAATCATGGACAAAAAAAAAACCGGGTAGAAAATCCTGTCCTTCGAAGCTAAAGGCAAAAAAGAAAGATCCTACGAATACCATAAAGAAAAAAGAAAGAACCTGTTGTCATAAAAGAACTAAATGTTAAAGAGAATTGGCTGATAAACAATAAACTATACAGAAAAATTACATACTTTGGTCACATCAAGAGTCACGATTGCCTGGAAAGTACAATACTAGGGGAGGGGGTCCCGGACGAAGGCAGACCAAGAAGAAGATGGCTACAAGATATTAAACCATGAACATGACCATCGATGAAGTGGGTGAACTGGCTAGAGACAGAGTGAATTTCAGATGTCTGCAAAAACAACGCCCTTTGGATACGCCCCTTGATGATTATATAACCTGTCGATAGGGGTTAGAAATTCTATGTTAACAGTCTGTCTAAATAGATCACATTTAATTCCCATAAAAAAGGGTTTTAAAATTTTAAATATATTAATTATAGGGGAAAAGGCGAATTTCAGACTCTTTATGCTATTTGCGTTATATATTCAACATTAAAAAAAGTTTACGTTAAACGTAATAATTATGAACAAATAATTTCAAAATAATAAGTACGTTACATTTTTTTTGGTGGGGCCCCCCTCACGGGTCCAAAAAAATTGTATGTATGTGTTTGGTGTACATGTGGGTGTGTGCGTACCTGTGGATATGTGTAAGTGTATTTCGGTATGGGGGTTTGGGGTGTGGGTGGTAGATATATTGTTGTTGGGTTTTTAGGAACATCTGTTGTTATTTGTGTCTTTATGCAATTAAATTTAACAGCAGAAGAAATGCAAGCTCTAGGAAATCTGGAACGGAAGTGATGACGAAGCTTTTTAAACAATATATGACGTGGTTGTTTTCCCAAAAAAGATCTACTAAAGTCCATTTTTTGCTTTGTGAAAAATCAAGATCAGTGGAATGTAAAGATCACCCCCCTATCAGTCTTATAGTCATATGAAAAAGATCTACTGGGATTGATGGAAGAATGAGAAAAATAAGACCAGAAATCAGTGATGAGCAGTGTGAATTTGTTGAAGGCAAGGGCACTAGCAACGCTATATTATCCTAGAACAAAATAGAAAGATCAATGAAGTAAAGAAGAATCTATCTTTGTTTTATAGACACACAAGGCATTCGACAATGCAACAAGAACTTTCCAAAATTTAGAAAACTTAAACATCGACACAAAATCTAAGAATCATTCAAAACATATATTGGCGCAAACGCGCTATAAGAATGAAAAAAAGATTAGAACTTTCCAGAAGATCAAAAATTTTTAGACAGGGAGGGAATTATCAAGACCTTTCTCACTGTATTTGAAACATTTCTAGATCTATAAAAGATTTTCCTGGAATAGCTGTAGGTGGACATATCATAAATAACCTGAGATACGCTGATGATACTGTCTTAATAGCAAGAAATGAAATGGAGCTACAGAAATTGGTTGATAAGGTTGTGACGGGTAACAACACAGGATAGTTTGAATATTAAGAAGACAGGTTATGATCAACCAAAAGCAGATTTTGCCAAATGCACCATCACAGTAAATGGGACTGATCTAAGACAAGTGCAGCAATTTAAATCCTCGGAGTCTTGGTAACATCAGATGGCAGATGTTGATCAGAAATAAAAAGGCAAATAGGACAAGCAAAAACATCATTACTGAAAATGAGAAGCATTATCTGCAACAAGTCAATCCCGATCAGAATGCGAGTTATTCAGTGCTACATGAACCAATACTGACATACGGATAGTCATGGACAATGAACACACAGATCAAAAAATTTTGAGGGCCACAAAAATGTGGATTTATAGAAAATGAGAAAACCCCATGGACTGCAAAAATGACTAATGTTGAGGTGCTGAATGAGATCAAGACACAGAAACATCATCAATATGAAAGAGGCAGTCTTATTTTCGGGCATGTGATGGGGAGGAGGCTTAGAACCATCGTGACAACCGGTAAAATCAGGGTAGACGAACGGGGAAGATAGAGAAAAAATTTTGGATACCCTGACTTCATGGCACGGTGGCGTAACATCTGAGTTGATCCAAATCCAAAAACAGAGATTTGGGGAGATCCGATCGCCTCGCCAGCCGGGGACCTAATGATGATGAAATACGTGTGCGTCTGGGGTTGTTTATCTGTGCGTGAAAATGGATACGTGGATAATGTAGGTGGTGGTGTGGTTGGATTTAGGTATATATATGGTGTGGTTGGGTTAGTGTGGTGGTGTGTTTTTGTTGGATTCTGTTCGATGGGTTTTGGTGATGTGACTTAGTGGATGTAGATGGGTGAGGCTGCTGTTGAGTGTGGATATGTGTGGTGGCTATTGATGTGGGTGTTTGAGGCGTGGTTTTTTAAGGGGGAGTGCCTTGAACTTGATGGTGCCCACGTGTCAACCAAGATACGTATTCTACTGCAAACCAGAAGGTCAAGTAGGTTCTTGTCCCCCCAAGGCCAATAAGGGGGGAAAAGGAAAGAGCCTTTGGGAAGTAGGTCTTAACGGAGAATCCCCAGCTCACAGAAAAAAATTCTCAAAGCGGAGGCATTTTTGGTTTGAAGGTGACCAATTTGGTGTGGTAAATAGGTACAGAGAAAGGAAAGAACGGTGTGACGGAGAGGGGCCCGGCGAAGAGCGTGGTGAAACCTTCTGGGGGAAAGATGGCGTTGCATCTCGTGAATAAAGAAGTCGAGCATCTCGTGAGCATGGTTGTCGTTGTCGTCTTGTAAATCGTCTGGACAAAAGAGATGAAGCATGGAAAAGAGTGTTGACCTAAGGTAAATCTTATAGGCCCCTTTCGTAGCCCTGTTCTTGTTTGTTCAGGCCATTTTTCTTTTTCCCCTAAGACCCCTTTTTACTACCCGTGAAGTTTCCCACAAATAACAATCTTCTATGTTGCGCTGGGATGGTGTACATATGTGGACGGGCCTGCATTTTGGGGGCCACTTTTAGGCATCTACGGAATATCTGCAACGGCTTATTCCCCCAGGGGTCCCTTTTCGTGCTCAGTTACCACGGTGAAATGTCTCCATTCCTATGCTGGAATGTCGATTGATCAACAGTGTGATGTTGGCACCAAACTAATGAGCCCCAGCATGCATAGGGCCTATCCTATTTGCCCCTTTCCATTCTTGTCCCTGCTTCCACCTGATTTTCCATGGGTTCAACCCCGTTCTCTGGACTTATCTGGTAAACCCTTCACCCCCCCTAAATTTTGTTCCCCCCTAAATTCCCCCCCCTATCCCCCTGCCCGGAGCTCCCTTTTCCCCCTGGCTTTTTCCCACCCCCTTCTTTTTTAAATCTTTTTACCCCCCCGGCTGGTCTACTATTTCCTTTCTCCGCCTTAATCGGCCCCGCTCTCATACCTAAAAGATCCTTTCTTGGCACTCTCTTTCTCTAACACTATGACTTTAAATTTTGTTTGTTAATGCTGCTCTGGGAACTTCAATATGCCTATTGCACAGGGCTAGTGTCGTTCAGCGAGCAATGGTCGGTTTTTGTTTTCTTACACGTGAGTGACGCAGCATGATCTAACATCCTCTCCGCCCCATATACTTATATATTTTTGTTTATTTCCCCCCCCCTCCTTTAAGATTTGGAACATCCCGTGGCACCCTATGAAAACATTTTCTAAAAGTTCACTCTTTGTAATACCTGCCCAGTCCCCCTAACTGTATGTGACATCTGCTGCCGGGTAGGTCACTAACTGTATGTGACACTACTTTTGATCACTAATTGTATGTGCCTGCTGCTGCCAGGTCAGGACACTAACTTTATATACCTTTGATCACAAACCCATGTGCCTGCTGCTCCCCGTCCTAACTTTTGTGACACTACTCCCCCATCCTAACTGTGGGTGACCTCTGCTTGATCACTAACTTAGGTGACACTCCTGCTCCCCAGTCACTAACTGTATGGCCTGCTGCTGCCAGGTCAGGACACTAACTGTAGGTGACACGCCTGCTGCCCAGTCACTAACCGTATATGACACTGCTGCCTGGTCAGGACACAACTGTATGTGACACTCTGCTCCCCATCCTCTGAGGTGACACTACTGCTTCAGCTCACTAACCGTATATTTCTCCCCGGTACAAACTGCATGTGACACCCTTAACCCCTCCGTTTTGACCTCCTACTCCCAGGTCACTATCGTAAAACAGATTCCCTGACTTGTCAACGTCCTCGGATGCCTGGATTCATATTATCCGAGCTCTCAAGTCTCCTGAGGTTATTGATGGGCTCTTCCGCCAGTATTTTTTATACTATGATGACATAGTTATTCCCCTTGTCTCCTCCAACCCCCTCTTTCCCCTCTCTTATATACATTTATCCACTTACCCCTATCACCTTACGTGTCCCACGGTCTTTGGGGTAAGTGAATCAATGTAAGGCAAAAAGGTTCCCAGGTTTTATTGTTTTTTTTGTTCAGGCATGTGGCCCCAAAGGGTTTCAGTTGGGCTAAATTCATTTCTTTTTTCACAAAACTTCTCGTTTTATATTAATGGGTCAGATCTATTACTTACCACGTTTATGTTTCTTTAATTTAGTATTTGGTGAAACATTGGGAAACATGCTGGAAAAGAAGAAGAAAGAACAGCACCAAGAGAATATTACAGGAAAGTAAGGGGGAATAAGACAGCACAAAAAAGAATAAAACCCCAAACATAAATTTTAAATGATAAAAAAGGACAACCTATTTTGGGGGAAAAATTAATATTAGAAAGATGGAGACACTCTTTAAAGAGCTTTAATTGTGATAAAATTTTGGGAGAATAAACTGCTTAAACAGATGATGAAATGAAATTAGAATCAAAAATACTGAAAGTAGAAATGTAAAAAAATTCCCCCAAAACACAAAGCAGGGCACAGATTTTTTATCAGAAGCCATCAAAGCACTGGAGGGCAAGTGCAAAATGGGTTGACAATTTTCCCAAATCGCAGGGGGAAAACCCAAAGAAACCCAGAAGATTGGCAAACAGCAATAATTACCCCAATTTGGAAAAACAAAGGCAGCAAGAAGGAATGTAAAAACATAGGGAATCTCACTTTGAGTCACATAGGAAAAAAATGTATGCTAAGATAATTAAAAGGCTAAGACCAAAAATTGAAAAACAACTCTCAGAAGCCCGATGGGTTTCAGACGAAATGGCTGACCGATCAAAATTCATTAAACAAATGACAAAAACGCAATAGAACATCAAGACCTGTAGTGGCATTCATA
>JADZMA010000275.1:0-38686 GCA_020796225.1 Arion vulgaris
GCAGAAAAATAGGGAAGATGCTGGGTGACCTGACATCATGGTTCGCACAAAATCAACGCAGAACTGTTTACATGCACCAAGAAGAGAGAGTTGTGGGGAGGATGATCGCCTCACCGGCAGGTATGGAATTTGGATTGATTGACAATCAATTAGACTACATCTACTAATGAACTTGAAACTTAATTTTAGAATTTATAATACTAAAAAAAAATAACCATGAATAGTCAGTCAATGGCTAAACAAAATGAATAAGAGAGGAATATCAGTTGAACTAAGTTTTGTTTTTAATGAAAAAGATCACAATTTGGAAGTGGCAAGTAGTAGTGCAGATTAAACAAGATAGGAAAACTATGAATAGTCAGTGGGAAAACTTAAAATTGAGTATAAGAGGCAAATCAGCTAAAATTTAAGTTTGATTTCTTGATTGGGCCATCTTCATTGCAACTTTGTGAGTAACCCTATGTGCTCCAATCTCTTTCTTACACAGGAAGATCGCAATGACAGTGCACAAACTCTGTAGTACTGGTGAGTGTCTCAATGTAATTTAGAAGATGGAAAGATATTTTGAGGGATTTATTTTAAAACTTCTCCAATGAGTAATAGAAATTTCAGCCCGCCTTGATTTTGAGTTGGGTTCTTTATTTCCGTTTAACATGAGACTTCATTTTATCATCCGCCCCCGGGGAAAAATTAGGAATCTTTATCTCACCTACACGAGATCAGGATCTCTAGAAAATGATGAGCCCACAAGGAAACCAACTGCACCTATGTAACAGAGCCGAGCACCCAGCTTCTATGCCACACAGACCCCGATTTAAAATATTGAACTCAACTATACAGCAAAAAATAAGAACAAACAATTGTTCAAACTTTTTAAAAATGATTCCAATCAAATGCAAGTTGTGGACAGATATAACTGCAGGGGGGTGTCTCTGGCTGAGGTTTTGGGGCTAGCCTCTCGTTTCAAAGATAATAGTTCGCTCCTCATGGAGCCCTCAGGATATTTTTCTCTGGTAGGTGAGACCGAGTTCCTAATCCTAACGGAGACAGCTGATAAAACATAGGTCCAATTTAAATTTGAGCACGAAAAAAACCCGCAAATTCAAAATCAAGACGAAGCAGACTGGAAAGCGTGCCTGAGAAAAATTTGTTATAAAAAGTTGAAAAAATTAAATTTATAACCAATATCTTCAAAATTACATCGGGACTGCCGTGCCCTGCCGTAAGACGCTCCTGTAAGAAAGAGATTGGAGCACACATGGTTACTCTACCGAGTCAGATGATGGTCCCTACAACGAATCAATCAATCTACTGTTAGTAGTATAAAGTTAACCAAAACAGCCTACAATTTTACATCAAGATAAAATGTCAGTTCTGTTATTATTACCCAACGGGACTGCAGAGCCGATATATCGGTTCAGAGTAATGTTCATGATGTCGCAGAACCGATATCGGCTTTTGGATGTCTGTTCACGGAAACGAATGTATCTTCCGAACCCCTTTACTGAAGTTAAAAAATTTTCAGAAACGGAAAGTAAATATATGTAGGTACATTACTATCTCCATTTAACAAAGATTTGAAAGAGGAAAGCAGTGTATATTGTATTCAAGTCAGACTTTTTTAAACGCTAATGTTTCCACTGATGTTTACAGTGTAATCTTGAGTACTGTTAGATCAAATTATAACTTGTGATAGTAATGAAGATTTAATTGATGGTAATAATGACATTTACTGTTTATGAAAGCAGATCAATAGTTGTAAGTCTAATGTAATAATTGCATCTAAAGAATGGGCGTTCCACATTCCATTTATTGACATGTCCGCACTAAAAGTGAATATTATAAAAACTAGTGCACCTAGTTAGATGAAACTTATAGAATATGTTCACACATGGATTATCTTCATTTAACTGCTACTTCTAGAAACATCTATGAATACTAAGATGTAATACAAACCGGAGAATAAAATATTTTATGCTTTTTCGTTTTTTCAAAATAGTCATGCTAAATAATCTAATTTTCTCAAACGTATATCACCTGATGTAAAATATTATTACATTAATGTATTCCACATCCAATTAGCAACAATTTAATATATAACATGTCATACTTAGAGAAACAGTACAAGAGTTATAAAGGATTAAACTAATTGACATTGAATGTTAAATTTGAACCATAAAATAAATAGCTCAGAGGTCAAAATATACAGGGCGTAAAGGGTTAATGAGATAAAATAGTAAATATGAATACGTTGTAACCAAATAATTAGTTGATGTCTGAAATTATATCAACATAAAGTTCAGCAGAATAATGAATTGAACTTAAAAAAACCAATAATGTAACATAACAGACAATTGTTAATAAAACCATCAGATGAGACATCAGTAAAAGAAAATAACAAAGCATGAACTCTTCAGACATACCTCCCTTTCTTTGTCATTTCTCTTAATGGGCAGCAATAGAAAATACACTATATGTGAAAAACAGCATGCACAATATCACTCATTTTTAAAGCATATATAAACATATGTGTTATGTAACTGAAATATTGGAGAGAAAGAGGAACATACTATGATCTCAACTCCATAAAGGGAACAATTTTTACTGTATTTCTCGTTATGTTCTCAAAGCTCTCTGGACACAGTGTCTTGACCTCTCAAAGTTAGGAACTTGCATGCCATGACAATCATCAATGACAAAATAAATTAGTTATTTAAACCTTTCACTCTGTAATGTTTTCTTTCTCTCTCTCTCTCTTGTGATCACCCTTAGACTGATGTACCAGATTTCTACAAAACTTAAGTTCATAGGAAAAATTGATTCATGCCTTAAAAATGGGTGGGTTTCATCAACATCTTCAGCCATTTGGGAGTCGGTGCTTTTCCTTCGGTAATGTGTCCTGTTTCAGCCAGCATTTACTGGGTTCGCTTCTCTCGTCAGCCTTTGGCTGTTTCAGCCAATCTGCAAGGCAGCAGGCACCCAGAATGTTTTGACCTCCATACATATTTATTTTGCAAGGTATAATGAATTAGTCAATATACTGCTTTACTTGAATCATTAACAAAATACTGCTAAGTAGATCGCCTAGTAGGCTAAATGGTTAATCAATATCACAGACTTAAAGCAGACCCATAAGTTCTGGAAGTCTTCTTCAGCAGATGTCAAATAATATGCATGATGATGGTTCTCATATACTCTAGTTAAACACATTGCTCAATCTGCCCTCATGTGACTAGTACTACTCTATAGTGTTCGGTTTCAAATTTCTTCACAAGGATTGCTTATGTAGAAATAATACACCTTTGCATGGTAAAATTTCACCATTTGGTACACAATCATACTTCTGGTAGAATATTAGTATAAAATACATTCTCATATACTACTTTCTCTCGACACTTAAACTGATGCGTACCAGATCTCCCATAAATCTCATTCATGGGAAATTGATCCAAGGCAGCCCCAGCGTATGGTTTCGCCACATCTTCAGCCTACTTGAAGCCTGGTGCTTGAATCAATCCTTTGGCGATGTGTCCGGTTTCACCTACGCTTACTTGGTTCGCCTCCACTCAGCCTTGGCTGGTTCCTGTGCCGTATGTAAGGCAGCAGGTATTTACTAGATTTGAGTTGCTGGTCCAAAACCATGAAGAATACCCACTACTGTCATAATTTGCAACTTTATTTATAGGAATCAATAAAGTGTGGAGCTGCTTGGTGAGAATGAACAATAACTACACCAGGCTGCAAAAGCATACAATCTGAAAATGAAATTGTCAGGGAATACCCACTACTGTCATAATTTGCAACTTTATTTATAGGAATCAATAAAGTGGAGCTGCTTAGAGAATGAACACAACTACACCAGTTGCAAAAGCACACAATCTGGAAATGAAATTAATGTGAATACCCACTACTGTCATAATTTGCAATTTTTATTTATAACCAATAAAGTGGAGCTGTTTAAGAGAATGAACACAATCACACCAGTTGCAAAAGCATACAATCTGAAAATGAAATTGTCAAGAGGAAGGGGCAGACCAAGGAAAGGATAGATTGATTTACAGACATCTAATACTCCACAATATCACTGTTATTATTAAGCCACTGAGTACGCACTTTTCTATGAAACCGATCTTCAGTTAAACTGAAATGTTTAACAGCCAAAAAAAAGCTGAGGATACAGAAAGAAGAATAAAATGGAGGTTTTATTTTTAACTTAACCGCCTGGGAACGAAATGCTCTGACATCCACCCTATGACCTAATTCTATGGGTACTTTAAAGTGAAGTTATTCTGTTTGTAAACCAGACCGCCGACTATCCGTGATAAATTTATGCCTGGTTGGATAATATGCATACACTTACACGCTACCACTTAATAAAAAGTTGAATGTGTTCGTGCTACATGCCGTAGGGGGTATGACAGGGCGCAACATACACCTTAATGCAAACCTGACATAATGCAAAGAGTTACTAACTTGGTTGATAAGCATAACTAATGCAACAAACAAACAGAACAAATTAGTATTAGTACAAAAAGTATTCTCTGAATTCATATCATCATAGGCATAATCTCGCCTGTGTGGTGTCAAACAAAGAATAGTACCACTATGACCCACAAGGCATGCTGTAAAGAGGTGACTGATGTAGGACCTAGGAAGCTGTAAATAAATGTAATGTAGGAATTTGATGTACAGCTCACTTGTAGGCACATAACTGGCACAACATACAGTCACTCTGGGCTCAGCTCACAAACCATACAGATAAGTAATAAGTAGTCAATATGACTCAAGAAGATAGTAATCAAAGATTATGTATTACTATAAGATCTGGACAGTAATGATTATTAGATTCCCAGTGGTTACCGCCTCAAATTTGGGGTGTGTAGATAATAGAACCACTGTTACCTCCGCCACATGTCATAAGAGGCACCTACAGAGAAGGCTGGTCAAAATCGATGCACACTGTCCCCAAATGTAGAAGTCTATACCAGAGCCTACCAAACCAATGTGTAACGTATACATGTTCTTGGCAGAAGACTTCAAACATCACAAAGAGTGTTTAAAATTACAAGAACTAACTAAAGAAGATTAGATTAAGACACAACTATTCTTTCATAATCTATCTGCTGATTAATTGCAGAAGACATCTCTAATAATCTAAACTAAAGTATTTGATTATAGAAAGAGTTGATAGTTTTAAATACAGCAGACACTCTGTGTTACATTCAGAACAATTATGGGGATTGCTAGATGGATGTCATTAGACAAATGTAGTTTCTGATTGGTTGGGTTACTTATTAAAGAGGTCTAACTAACAGTATACCATAAACTCTGTATGAATTGATATTAATGTTAATATAGTAATTAAAAGCAAATTATTGCAACTAAAAAAACTTTACTTAAAGTAAATACAGTTTGTGTATATTAGAAAACTATCTTTTCTAAATACTATATACAGTACAAAGAGGTAACAATCCAACTACTGTCTTTAGGAGGTCAAACCTTCCTCATATAGGGAAATCTGCAGACTAGAAGACAAACACTGGGACAGGGTGTGTCTAAAGCCGAAGATTAATTTCTTGTTGCATCAGATTTACACTGTGGGCGGTTTGTCCCTTTCTAGAGAAATGGCACACCACCTGCTGAGAGATACAAAGAACGAACTCCGCAGCTTCTCGCAACAACTTAGGCCTCTGGAAAATGCACTCAGCAACATAACGGCATGGTCCGACTTAGCCACGCTTCGAATGCAAGGCAAAGGCTACAGAGACTGGATGATTATGGAAAAAGACTTCTCAAGGACTCAAGCAGAACAGACGGGTCATTATAGATGAATTCAAGGTCGGACACACTGTGTGACTCAACAGTTAATGATTGGGGAATAAGTCAACAGTTTCGACAGTGTCAGCAGGTGGAACAGACACCGAGCAGAAGGGTCTCATAAGAATGTCTTCCTGGATGAGCTGAGAAGGAATGCATCCAACTAAACCTCGCAGAGTTGGGACCTAATCTTAGCTCTAGCTGATCTAAAACTAAACTTGGGGAAACCTGACAGACTTGAAGCTGATCGTACACCCTGTGGTCCGCAGTAAACCTGAATTCGATACCAAAGCTGCTGAAGATGAAGATTTACAGTAGGCATAATAGTCAAATGGGCAGTCAATAAACTTTTAAACTTAATCAACTTCACCAACATACATTTTTTTAAAACTTCAGGCAACTTAGAAAAAACAACACATACATATGTACTTGAAACTGTTATAAAAGGGTAGAGTAATATGTAGCTACATTGATTACCTGAGACCTGTTTCTGCATTTATGGGATTGGGAGCACAATAAATTTGAATAACAATATACTTCATTCCACTGGCATGTTCACACATGGTGGTGAATTGAGGAATGTAGAGACACATGTATTGTTTGCATGTGTGTTGCCAGGTTCCGTATGGAAGCAAAGAAGAATACCATCAGACTCTTACAAGGCCTGGTCGTATGAGGGGCGGTTGATGTAGGACCTAGGAAGTAAATTCTAATAAATAAAAAGCATTCCAGAAATCAGATGTGCTGACTACTTGTAGGAGCATAACTGGCAGTCAACGTGACACCGTTTCTTTAGGCTCAGATCACATAGAAATCACAGTGATTGGGCAAGTGGTCAATATGGAGTGTTTGAAAAAGAAAAAGTGTTGTGCAAAGCTTTACCTACATGGTGTTAATCCATGGTAAGGCCTCAGATAAACTCTCCATAGGAGCAACTCATCCTGGTAGGTGCTGCCACATGCGCAAGGATGGCTGCGGGAACCTTCCCGTAAAATTAAGATTAGAGAAATCATGTTAAATAATCAGTGTGTCTTTACTGACAATTTACACAAGAGAAAGAAAATGGTAAACGAATCTTGGTAGGAAAGACTTGATAGACCTGAAAGTAACTTGCTTCAGGTGAGACCACTCTGATACAGCAAACTCTGCCTTGAGTCAACAGGCTGAGACAGCCAAGAGAGATAGGAAGACTTTGACAGAAATGTATGTTGATATCTGATTTACTGAGTCACATACTAAACATAATAATGCATGGAAGAAGACACAAAGAAACAGGTAAATAAATCATTGGTCAATTATAAAAATAAAAAAAATAAAACTATTGTTAAGTTGTCTAGAATGCTTTTTAGGATGGTGTAGAGCAGGTGGACGGAGAGTCCTGAGGAATTCAATGGCTGCAGGGCTAGTGCAGTTTATCGGCTACAGGCTCAGGTTAGGATTTTTCATTTATGCCCACAACAGAAAAAAACTTTGGCCTTACTGCGGAATTGAACAATGGTCTCCCACATGGGAACCAAGCCTAACCTGTTCTGTCAGATGCCTCCTCCATAAAATTTCAATGAAACGCAGAAGGCAAAAGCACACAAGTTTCATATCTAAGCGCCTGTATGAAGACCAAATTGATGAAGCATGCTTCAGAAACCAACAGCAGCCAAAATAAAAGATTTTCTGTTCAAGGATACCGCATCTTCCAATCTGACAGAGAAGGACAGAAAGGATGAGTTCTGCACCATGGTGAAATGAAATACCAAGTAAGTAGTGAAGGTATGTGAACACCAACGTTGAAAGGAGATACGATAAACTCAAAATTTGCAACATGGGACAGTTTAAAACCAGGAAAACAAAGGGATCGCTGAAAGGAAAAGCCCAGAAACATTTGAGACAACTGAGACTAGGTCTAGTAAACTACATTGGTAGCATGGGCAACACACTGAAGTTGATTTTTGAATACAAGGCAAAACCAAGTAATGAGAGTCAACAGAAGTCAACACTATTGTACAATTGTAAAATAAATTTCTTCACAAATGAAAGATAGGAGAAACACTAAAGCTGAGAACAATAAAATATTCTGAAGGTTGACAGATCATTCCAAAGTACCAGAGAAGAAATAGCATTTTGAAAGGATTTGAAAAGTAGAACCTAGACAATCCAATGAAATCCTATTTTATGATACTGACTGAGACAACACAGTTGCAAATTTCCGTATGCTATATCAATTTCTTGACACTTAGTTGGAATTTATGTTTAGCTTATTAAGCATTCTGTATCTGTATTTACATTTACATAAAGGACTATGGTCGAAACGTTGAGTGCTCTATATATTTTCTTACATTTAATCATTAATTTCATTACTTATGTAATACTGTATAATTTCATCTTTGTCTATCGCCTACAAACAAAGAACAGAAATATGAGAGCAGATACCAACACCACTATACCATCTTTTTAGCTACAGATAATAAATTTGATGAGTGGTACTTTTAACATGACTTCTTTAACACCTTAACAAAATCTGTCAGGTGTATACGAAGCAGAGAAGACTGATGTGACAAGACCTCAGCGTCATTGTATGACACAAGCTCTTTTCGAGATATTTACCAACCAGAGACGATCACCTGTTTACTGAACATATTCAATTGCAGTATGAGAGCGAACAAAAGAATATCATTGATCGTATGAGAGTGGGGGGAAAGAAGAATATTATTCGACGTATTATGGTGGAAAGCGATTGACGTGAGAGGGGGAAAAGAATATCATTGGACGTATGAGAGTGAAATAAAAAGAATATATCATTGACGTATGAGAGTAAGTAGTGTGAATATCATTGGACGTATGAGAGTAGAAGAATATCATTGACGTGTATGATATGGGGAAAAAGAATATCATTGGACGTAAGGAGAGTGGGGAAAAAAAGAATATCATTGACGTATGAGTGGGAGGAAAAGAATATCATTGACGTGAGAGTGGGGGGAAAGAATACTATTGGACGTATTAGAGTGGGGAAAAGAATATCATTGACGTATGAGAGTGGGGAAAGAATATCATTGGACGTATGAGAGTGGGGAAAAGAATATTATTCGACGTATTAGGAGGGGGAAAAGAATATCATTGGACGTATGAGAGTGGGGAAAAAGAATATCATAGCTCGATAGTCAGACGAATCTGTATCAGGTGCAAGAGAATGAAGTAGCTGAGTGTCTTGACAAGGTCCTGATATGACAGAAAAAAGGTGCTCAAAGGCGATGGATTTTTACTTCACTGTCCCGGGTTTTCTCATATGGCCTGGTTCAGTCCACTTGCAGAAAATGACACGCGCCGTCTTCCGAGAATACTGAACTCATCTTCGTAGCTCAGCAAACAATCCTAGAGATATCTGGAAAAAATGCACGCGTGACCCGAACAGAATTCGAACTTCGACCGCCTGTAAGTCGCCGGGGCTCAATGAGCAAAGAATAGTAACACTGCGATTTACGAGGCAAGAGACGACTGAGGTAGCGGCCTATGGAAGCACCAGTAATAAAAAGAGTCGCAGAATGGATTATGCTGGCGCAGCCTACTTGTAGGTATAATGTACAATCGATTTTAAAGCCGGATCACATACAAATCACAAAGAGTGGTTTAAGAAGAATGATATGGGAGCGTCTGCAAGAACCCGCGACATTCAGAACGCAAGGTAACGTCTTGAACCACACCGTATCTACGCACCGCAGTTATGTATCAAAATGGTCCAACCTAGTTGACACGTCATATAAACACTATACGTGCCATAAAAAGTCTGTTCAACTTGTCATAATAATTCATTCGTACCGTTATACGTTACATAGGGCCTGCAAGTACTCTTCCATACCGCTCTATCCTGGGCAACTCTGCCTGACCCTTCCATGGAACTGAGACCGATATTTCGCCTCTCTCAGCAAAGCTCGTTTCAGGCCTCCTTAGGTCGACCTCTTTCTTGAACCCTTTGCATCCCACTCAATGCCTGCCTTGGATATTCGCTGATCATTTCTCCTTAAGGTGTGCCTAACATATTCCATCTTCTCTTCTTATAACAGTTAGTCACTAGTGGCTGACCAGATATATCTCTGATTTCCCACCTCTCCTGGGAATTCATCTCCATTTATATTCATTATTTTCGCAGACATCTATTTTCAAATGCATTCAACTTGCTTTTCTATATCTTTAGTCATTTTTCAACTCACAGTATATAGATTGACACAACATTTGAATTGAAAATTGTAATTGCTTTAATAATACTATATAACTTGTAGTCTCCATATTTATTTACACCTAAATTGTTATTGCCCACAGATACACCAGCATTTTGTACCATTTGATGAGATAACTTGAAAAACTTACATGGAATCACACTTGTTCCCAACAAGCACATTAATATTTTTAGCCTTCAATCATACTATCTAGAAATTGCATTCTTTATGCTATATATTTAACGCGTCCATTACATGGTTGAAGAAAACTTATGTTTACAGCCATTTAATACACATACGAAAATAGCAACATTCCGGACGAATTCAATGGGTTTTTAAAACCTTATCTCCTGTACACCACATCGACTCGGGATTAACCGAGGTAAAACAAATGGCGTCATTAGTACGAGAGACGGACTGCTTAGTTAAAGGCGCATACCGAATGGTGTGAGGCTATTGTCATATTGTTGACTTCTCAAAACATACATTATTATAACATTTCTAATGAGCTTGGAAGTTACGATGCAGCATCATTAACACCATACGCGCATTTCCGCAAAGAGGCACATATGGGTCATAGGTAATACAGTACACAAGAACCAGAGCGAGATTATTTTGTGCCAGTAGTGATACTCTCACCATCACATATGTTAACACACGCACATTGTAACGAAGAAGTAGCTGACGGAACACCCCATAGCTCCGCCACGCTATCGCCTGGACGTGGTGCCGAGATGGAGATACGACATGGCAGCTATCTTTAACTGTAATATGTTATTTAAAAACAATACAACCATGTCTACATTTCTTGTTTATTTTACGACTATTTTATTGCAAGTGCCAACACTGACACCATTTATAAGCTGAGATGGTACGTGCCTTTGAATGAGTCTTGTCATCAAATGTCATATTGGCGCGTTTAATGTAAAAACTAAAATTTCGTTTCAACTAGCCACGCCAACATCGTATGGAAACTGGTTACATTACAAAATCCAGGTTTCATACAAAAATTCTCCATCAGATATTTGCGTCGGTGCACTCTAAGATTGGGAAAAGGTTTCACTACTGTGGAATTGATGGTTTACTACACCGCATTTTGGACTGTGGGCGAGTTGCTGAACGGACTATAGTGCATGTACAGATGAAATGTATTAAAACTGTTTTTAAACATAGCTTAGCGGACATCTGTATAAACATAACTTATGGCATCCTGCAGATAACACCTTATTCTAATGAATTTTCATTGAATTTACATTTGAGTACAATCATAAATCACAATCACAATCATAAATGTAACAAAGATATCATTGTTGTATAATAACGAATCACAGATCCGGTTTCACCGATCGTTAGAAATCCGCCCTAGGTGCGTGCACTGTGAATGATATATCCGCAGAAAGTGCAGAGTTCATGCCGAAACATATAAAGTACATAAGTTTACGGTAGGCTCAATACCCGACATAGCTGCATTATATACACCTTACATATTCTCATCTTCTTCTTTCTTCATGCCTGTTCTTTACGACCAATGTTAATCACTTGTAATATGTTAGGTCTTTGCCAAGAACGTGTATACACACATTGGTTTGCAGGTCCCTAAGGTATTAGACTTCTGGGCATATTTAGGACACATGTGGACTGTTCAGAGTAGTTGATAGTAGCTCGCCTGCTAGCTGTGAGACGCCTCATAGCTCGGGTTCGAACCTACTGTCCGGCATTTGTTCGAGTCCCTGGTCTTACCTTGTGACGATAACGCAGTACCTCTGAAGTCGGAGAAAATCTGCCTGTCTGGCGAGGAATACAATTACGAGGATAGCACGCATAGCACTTACAAAAATGCTGCTGCCATTGTAAGAAATCGGAAAAACAGATTTTCACGCAAAAATCAGTTTCAGAGATGAAACTTCTTCGTCTGAGTTGAAAGCGGACAAAAAAAAAGGGACACATGCATCCGATTTCATCTGAACCTCCTTAGTCGCCTCTCACGGTATGCGTGGCAGGTAACAGTGGTTCTAGATTTTTACACTGTTTGGGCCCCGGTATAAATTGAATAATAGTCGGGGAAGAAGTCGGAGCCGAAGTGGTCAATCGGTTTGCCTTTGCCGACCATGATAACAATTTATCGGGAGAATGAGTTTTAAGAAACATCATAGACAATGAATATGATCAATAAGAAGTTTTAAGAAACATCATGACAATGAAATATGATCAATAAGGAGTTTAAGAAATGATTACAGACAATGAATATGATCAATAAGAAGTTTTAAGAAACATCACAGACAATGAATATGATCAATAAGAAGTTTTAAGAAACATCACAGACAATGAATATGATCAATAAGCAGCTTTAAGAAACACTGGCAGACAGAAACAAGTATCAGAGACTTAGAAAAAGAAAATAAATTACCAAACACAGGATCAAGGTTTTGAGTTAGAGATATGTGTGTTAGAGACTCGCAATATATGTGTTAGGGAGATCCCTAAATATATGTTAGAGATCCTAATATATGTGTTAGGAGATCCCTAAATATATGCAAGTAGGGGAGATCCTAAAATGGTGCTGGAAAATCTCAGTAGATAAGAATCGATTGCCTGTTACGTACTAGGCATGATAGCCCTATTGACACATGCAAATTTGACACCAGAACGATAACATAGACACACACATCATACAAGTGTACAACATACAGTGAACTGAGAAAACGCACAATGATCAGATTAAGAACCAACTACTTTAGAAGTTACAACAAATGATGTTTGAAAACTATGGAAGAGGAAAACGTTGCAAAATATGAAATATTTGTTGTCTAATGTGCTCGAGCCGTATGTAGGAACTCAGGGCGCAACGATGGTCAATTCTGACTCTTAAACAAACGGTGTGTTTACTACTTGTAATACCGCTTGTTAGGGTGGCGTGGTACAGGGTGAATATGAGTAGGAATTTAACGGTTGCATTACTATTAAAATATCCAAGCACATTATGGTACAAACAACTGATAAACTGCATATTTATTCCAACTTTCTGCTATCAGTGCCAAACATGGTCCCTGACTAAGACACAAGAAAGAAAAGAAAGATTACAACATGTGAAATGAGATGTCTACGAAAGCTGTCAACGTTACAAGGCGAGATAGAGGAGAAATGAATATCAGAAGCATCGCTGGTACTTATACCATGGCAGTACATCGAGAAGCTAAAGATTCAAGTGGTTCGCTATTTAATGAGAATGGAACCACATTATTACCATCAATGTGCCTATAATAATCGACGATCAGGGCGCAGAGCACGAGGCAGGCCAAGAACACGATGGATAGATAACATTCTCAGAGTCCTGCGAAAGGACTGACAACGTCAAGCGCAACACACCTGGCACAAGATAGAAAACTAACTTCCCCACACGACGCTTCACGGCAAATGTGGTTAAGATAAGATAAGATTACTAGCGCAGTTGACGCGAAACTGTTCCTGTTATCATTTTTATGCCCCAGACAGAAAAAAAAAACTAATTGATCGTGGTCGGGGGATTAAACCCGAGCTCCCAAAATAGGAGCCCGCGTTTAATCCATTCGGTCAGACACTATTTGTTAACTTCTGAAAATCAATTGACAAAGTGTTTTCTAATCATACTGTAGCAAATGCGCACCTTATACAAATGTTGTTTCATCTGATGAAGACGATCTTGTCTTTCGATTAACCAATGTTGTTGACGATGTTATGTTTGTGTGTGTGTATGTGTGTTACTGACTGCTTAAAAGGCTGGTATAATGAACACATCAAAGTAACACAAAATGCGAAGCGCAGGGTATGAAGCAAAGATAAGCGAAATCACTAAAGAAACGCGACGCTTCAGAAGAAAAACGTTAACTGCAGACATCTTGACTTACTTGATCAATTCACCGCTCCTCGTGTGGAGCATAAGTCCTCAACAGCTGTTCGTCACTCTCGGTGCTCCTGGCTGTTTTTATGGTCTCCGGCGATAGTCGAGCAATCTTAGTTTTCAAGAAGACTTCGTCCAGGTCTGTTTAGGGAGTCCTCTTTTCGCTCTTGCGGGTTCCACTCATGTCATTCAGTGACACTGACCGTGTCTTCTGTAGGCGGCGCCCGACCCATCGCCATCTATTCTCTTAACCTGGGTCATGAGTTCTTTGCTCAGTTCTTATCTACCGGTCTGTATTTCCAACACTATTTTCTATATGCATTTTGTACATGTTGTTCGTGTGTGTTCACGCCGTCATCTTTTAGGACTTCCCACAGTTTCTCATTGTTCACTGATCTGAAAGCCAACCAAACCTCCAAGTAGTATATACGGAGATAATCTGATGACAATGTCAAAATCTCACAGGGTTATGGCTCGCGTAGGTAGATGGACTTCTATGCCATTATTTTCATAAGCTTAACCCCTGGCTGACCCAGCAAGCCTGTGGAGATCTGTTTACATGGAATAACTAAAATATAAGTATAACTAACTGTTTTACGTCCAAACTAAATCATTTGTTTATCACCGTTACTAATTTCTTCAATTGTGTTGTTGCAAAATGGAGATGTTTGTTTCTTCTTCTTCTTCGATAGTCTTTTCGGCCATTTTGATCCTTCTGATGGATATAAACAGCTTACACTAAGAACGAGTGTGATTCGTCACATCTTCAGCGCCACGAGGCTCTGGTGCTTATCCTCCGGCGATGTGTCCATTTCAGCTACCGTTTACTGGGTTCACTCTGTCAGCCTTTTGCTGTCCAGCCGACCTGTGCTGGCAGGTGTGTGAACACACATACACACACAAGCATATTTGTTTAATTTCTATTACCATGTACTTGAGTACTATTTGCAGCACTTGCCTTCAAAGACAATCGATTTATCCAGTGGCGGCTCAGAGTCATTTTTCGGTGGGGCCAGACCCAAACCCGGAAAAATCATGGTTTTTAGCATTTACTATTCCGGGAAGACTCTCTATCGATTATTGTTTCACTTCCGACCCCACTGGCCCTTAATGACGAGCCGCCTCGATTTATCAAAATGTTCTATAAATAATCCGTGTGTTTCACAATCTACATGTTGCTATAAGATAAATACACGCTCTTAGAAGTTTTGCTTACACAGTTCATGTTTATAGACTGGTGTAGTTTTTAATTTCAATGATAGCTATGTTCATTATTTTTGTTATATATCTTGTATAGTTATTTCGTCCCTTGTTAGCAAATGAACCTAAATATTCAAAACTATCAACTATTTTCACTGATGTCAATCAAGCATTGATCAGCTGTTTAACTCTATAAATAGTAAATGCCCGCCTGCTCCAGCGTAATCGTAGTGAGTTGACGACGGGTGGCAATCCCCGTTAGTACGGTTCACTCCTGAGTGCAAGCAGAAAAGCCAAGAGGTTCTCCAGATTTACAGGTTCGTGGCACCGAACCGAAGGGTTACGATATCCATGGCACCGAGCCGAAAGCTCGGGCACTTCTGGATCGGGAAAAAAAATAGTAAATAGATTCAGACGGAAACAACTTAAAATTCCAAAATATAGACAGGTCCGAGTGACAACTTTTTCTTATTATGACAAGATTTTATTTGAGTTCGTCCGCTTTGAATTCAGGCGTAATCATGACACCTCTTGACTGATTGTTGCGTGAAGGCTTGCTTTCCATATCACAAGAGTCCACTATTTACGCCTGCCTTCTCCAACTTTTTGTAAGAGGTGCTTGTACTTTAGATTACTCCAAGTAAAGGAAGCAATGTTTCGCAGTTTACTGTGTGCACACCAAAAATTGTCACTAGCTGGTCTCTGAGCCCTGAATTTCCAGGACGTACAGAGTAGCCTACTAACACAGTGTTATTTATTTACTCCGCTTTGTTATCTACGACACCTGCTATATGCTCGGCAAAATAAATTTACCAAAAATGTATCATTTGATGCAGTGTCAAAGAAATATGACATGGTCTACCAGTCCCTTCTTCTTTGTCAGCACAACGTTACCGCTGTTAACCAGTAGCGGTTTTATGTATTTGTCTCGTGCTTCTTCTCTGGTGACTTGTGTGATGGTTTTCTAGTCCTGACAGAATTCAACCACGTTATCTATCCACCTTTCCTCGGTCTTCCTTCCTGATATTCTTCTGTTGTGGACAACTCAGGTGTAGTTTGGTCTGTTCGCATTCTTACCAAGTGGCCAAACCACTTCATTCTCTGTTCTGCCATATAGTCTACACGGTATTTTCCCACCTTTCTCCTTTTTATGCTAGCTAGTAACTCTGTTGGATTCTTGTGTTGCTGGTGACTTTGCGGAGACATCTCATTTCGCATGCCGCTATTTTCTGTGCATGTGCCCTATTTATTGTCCATGTTTGACATTGGTAACATAGAGTGGATAAGTGAAGATGCTGATCAACTGTTGTTTAGCTGCCGCAATATGTTTGGATGTTCAAGCAGTGGTGCTAGTTGGTAGGTGATTGCATTTGAGCTTGGGACTCTAGCTTCCAACCTCTGTAAATACACTTCCTAGGTACTTAACTCTGTACTTCACTGGTACATGCCAGTGTCTTCACCTAAAATGCAAACGTCCCATGTCAAATTGGAAAGAAACTATTATACAAAAACAAATGTACAGAAGTCTATTAAACACAACTACAAATACAAATGTAATGTTGTTTTAGAAGCTCATTAAACAACATTACATGTGTATTTAGCTGCTTAAACCTACAATAATTTATCGACCTCCTGGTAATGTCATTTAAACCAACCGTACTATGGAATAGAGCGGCGGTTAGTTTACGTTCGAGCATGCTTATTTCTTAGTGAACATGACGTCCCGCTTACGTACTCATTCCTTTGTTATAACAGATGTAAGGCGATCGTCTATTGTCTTTCCCCAGGTGCATGATGAAGTTGGTTATTCATTCGTATCGCTACATAGCAGTGGAGCTTTAATTTGTGTTCTAGGCCAGACGAGCCGTCTCAGCGTTATATCCGTGTTTATTTAGTAGTCTGATATTGTCTATCCATCTTTTCGTCTTCTCGGGCTTTACAGCCTGATCTATTTATTATATGCCTATTGGTGGTTGGCTGATTGTGATTCTGTCCTCATTAAATGTCCAAACTATTGTATTTGTTGTTTTTCAATGTATCTGCAAGAAATTATGCCTACTAGTGTTTCTGACGTCCTCGTTTCTGGTAGTCTATCTTCCTGGTGACCCCTCCATCGCCTTCCTCAAGCATTTAGGGATACTTTTATCATCTGTCTGTCTACTTCATGTTGACCTTTGTATATTGTAGTAATGGTGACAGCTGGTTGGTAGGTAACCCACTTGCTTTTGGACATCATGTCTATATTTCTCTAATGAGTTGTTGCATCTCTGACTCTCAAATGATGCTTCACAAGATCCAGAAGGGCGGGTTTCGGTATGAGTGGATGTCGTATATAGACGTTTCTAACCTCCAGCGGCTTACGTGAATATACTGTCCTGGGCATGGGGTGCTTATGTAAACAGAGAGCGACGGGCTTGTATCAACAGCATCGATTGTTGGGAGTTGAAGATGGATAAGGGGATATTCTTCTTGTCTCTTCGCGACTGTTCGTTGATGAGGACACTAAATGATGTTGAATCGATCGCTGATTTAGGTAGTTTGGAGTTACCCATTGTCTGTCGAACTGGATGCCTGAGAGGCAGAGTGAGAGGTGTGTTTAATCAACGAGCCACGGGAACCATCAGTATGCATACTTTCGATATCTGGTTGGGGGAGACTGAGCACCATGGTCTGCCCGAGTGCAATGACACCAGCTTAGTAACCAATAAACCAATAATTAAATCTCTATTGAGTTTTCTGTCCCTGTAAAATGTTACCAAATATTTGAATAATTCAGAATTTGCTTACTCTGGTGTTGTCTATTTCCAGGTTTGCTTGGCTTCATGTTTTGTTGATTTTTACGGTCTTGGTCTTTTGAGGCAGATTTCAGTTTGTACTTTGCATGCTGCTGCTGCTAAACGATGTAACAGCTCCATTATATTATCATGCTACTATTAAATACATACATAATCCTCTGATTAGGGATTAATAGATTGTCTTAATGCTCAAATATGTAGATATATTTGACCAGAGATTTACTTTGCGTCGTCGCCGTTCATAAATCTAAAATAAAAATGGGCACGTGTGGTTATATTCCAAAATGTATTTCTTCTATTGATAGTTATTTTCATTCAAAACGTTTGATAAGAATCGATTTAAACTTGATGATAAAACAAAGATGTCTACGAAAGTTGTCAACAACGTTACAAGGAGAGATAGGGAGAGAAACGAGAATATCAGAAGCATCGTTGGTACTATACCATGCATACAGTACATCGAGAAACAAAGAATCAGTGGTTCACATCTAATGAGAATGAACCACATTTACTACCATCACGTGCCTATAATAATCGACACTCAGGGCGCAAGCACGAGGCAGGCCAAGAACACGATGGATAGATACATCTCAGAGTCCCTGCGAAAGCATGGACTGACAACGTCAAGCGCAACACACCTGGCACAAGATAGGAAACTAACTCTCCCAAGACGCTTAAACGGCAAATGGTTAAGATAAGATAAACAACATGTTTGGTAGATTTATCCGATCTGTCAAGAGTGAAATAATGTGAAAGAATTTGTCATGAAATCAATGAGAAGTAATCCTCCTTTAGCCTGTACACCCTTGGCATTTAGGACAGCAACAAACACACACCATTCTTCACTATTCATGGTCTTCCTCTGTATTGTGTTAAAGCTATGTTTCATTTCTTTCATTTCGCTTTATTCATGGTTCTTCTGTATTGTGTTCCAGCTATGTTTCATTTCTTGCTTTATTCATGGCCTTCCTCTGTATTGTGTTCCAGCTATGTTTCATTTCTTTCATTTCTTACTTTATTCATGGCATTCCTCTGTATTGTGTTCCAGCTATGTATCATTTCTTTCATTTCTACTTTATTTATGACCTTCCTCTGTATTGTGTTCCAGCTATGTTTCATTTTTCATTTCTGTTTATTCATGGCCTTCCTCAGTATTGTGTTCCAGCTATGTTTCATTTCTTTCATTTCTTGCTTTATTCATGGCCTTCCTCTGTATTGTGTTTCAGCTATGTTTCATTTCTTTCATTTCTTGCTTTATTCATGGCCTTCCTCTGTATTGTGTTCCTATGTTTCATTTTTTCATTTCTTGCTTTATTCATGGCCTTCCTCTGTATTAGATGTTCCAGCTATGTTTCATTTCTTGCTTTATTCATGCCTCCTCTATTGTGTTCCAGCTATGTTTCATTTCTTTCATTTCTTGCTTTATTCATGGCCTTCCTCTGTATTGTGTTCTTAGCATGTTTCATTTCTTTCATTTCTTGCTTTATTCATGGCCTTCCTCTGTATTGTGTTTCAGCTATGTTTCATTTCTTGCTTTATTCATGGCCTTCCTCTGTATTGTGTTTCAGCTATGTTTCATTTCTTTCATTTCTTGCTTTATTCATGGCCTTCCTCTGTATTGTGTTTCAGCTATGTTTCATTTCTTACTCTATTCATGGCTTCTCTGTATTGTGTTCCAGCTATGTTTCATTTCTTTTATTTCTTGCTTTATTCATGGTCTTCCTCTGTATTGTGTTCCAGCTATGTTTCATTCTTTCATTTGCTCTATTCATGACCTTCTCTGTATTGTGTTCCAGCTATAGTTTCATTCTGCTTTATTCATGGTCTTCTCTGATTGTGTTCAGCTATGTTTCATTTCTTGCTTTATTCATGGCCTTCCTCTGTATTGTGTTCCAGCTATGATTCATTTCTTTCATTTCTTGCTTTATTCATGGCCTTCCTCTGTATTGTGTTCCAGCTATGTTCATTTCTTTCAGTTCTTGCTTTATTCATGGCCTCTCTTATTGTGTTCCAGCTATGTTTCATTTCTTTCAGTTCTTGCTTTATTCATGGCCCTCCTCTGTATTGTGTTCTCAGCTATGTTTCATTTCTTGCTTTATTCATGGTCATTACTCTGCATTGTGTTTCAGCTATGTTTCATTTCTTTCAGTTCTTGCTTTATTCATGGCCCTCCTCTGTATTGTGTTCCAGCTATGTTTCATTTCTTGCTTTATTCATGGCATTACTCTGTATGTGTTCCAGTATGTTTCATTTCTTTCAGTTCTTGCTTTATTCATGGCCTTCCTCTGTATTGTGTTTCAGCTATGTTTCATTTCTTGCTTTATTCATGGCCTTCCTCTGTATTGTGTCCATATGTTTCATTTCTTTCATTCTTGCTTTATTCATGGCCTCCTCTGTATTGTGTTCCAGCTATGTTTCTTCTTTCAGTTCTACTTTATTCATGGCCTTCCTCTGTATTGTGTTTCAGCTATGTTTCATTTCTTGCTTTATTCATGGCCTTCTCTGTATTGTGTTCCAGTTATGTTTCATTTCTTACTTATTCGTGGTCTTCCTCTGTATTGTGTTCCAGCTATGTTTCATTTCTTCATTTCTACTTTATTCATGGCCTTCCTCTGTATTGTGTTCCAGTTATGTTTCATTTCTTGCTTTATTCATGGCATTCCTCTGTATTGTGTTCCAGTTATGTTTCATTTCTTACTTTATTCGTGGCCTTCCTCTGTATTGTGTTCCAGCTATGTTTCATTTCTTTCAGTTCTTGCTTTATTCATGGCCCTCCTCTGTATTGTGTTCCAGCTATGTTTCAGTTCTTGCTCTATCGCTTCTCCTTCAGGTTGCTCCTAAGTCTTTCACGTTTTCGTTGCCCTCTGGAGTTCATCTCAGTGGTTTAATGTCAGAGTCAGTTTTATGCACATCAATACCCAATCCATCTCCAGCTGCTCGGATGATGGTGCCATATTCTCTTGTTGATATCGATAAGAGAAATAATGTTGAATGTTAACTTTTCTATCTCCGGAATTGCTTGTTGGGGAAATTTTTAATTCTACAGGTAGAATTCATTAGATAGGTTTGAATGTTTCCATTGTAATCGCTCTATTTGTAGTGTTCTCAAATGCATTCTTGGTGTATCGCTTTTCTGATAAGGCCTTTGGGTCAAACGCTTGATATCGTCATGTTTCTGATTTGTAAAACTATATACTTGTTTTTACGTGTTTTTGTAATTTGCAAGGTAGAGTTTGAAAGAAACCAGCTATATGTTAGATTTGTTCGAATTTGAATATATGTATGAAACCTTGTCACTTAACATCATTTCCAAATAGTAACATAAATTCCAAGCTTGAATTGTATTTGCTAATCTCTGATTGTCTTTTTTTACATTATATTCTTAACTCCCCATAAAAACTAGATTACCCCGACTCGTCAATCAAAAAACGAATTAATTGAATTGTATTTCTTCTTCTTTTCTCGAATCCTGTATGCCTCACAGCGTCAGGTCAGGAAGAGTTTTTAAAACGGCCCTAGTATGGCCGAGATACCCTTCGCCTCGTTATCTCTGAGGTCCATCTTTTGTGGCGGCCTTTTGCTTTGTACCCATTGATCGGAAGCATTGCTCTTTGGGGTCCCTGTCTGATGGTAATCTGCTTACGTAGCCGAACCATTTAATTTGTTGTTTCTTGATGGTCTAGTACGATGTTACCACTTTTTCCTGATGTCTTCATTTCTAAACCCGGTCTCTTCTGTTACACCCAGCATTCTGCGAGCACTTCATCTCTTTTGGGACTAGTTTTCTTATCGTTTGTTGTCAGCGTCCAGGTTTGGGCACTGGTAACATAATGGGGAGAAAGATTGTTTGAAATTGCTCTTTTGTTCATGGGACGTGTTTGCATCTTAAAATTGGCGCCATTTGCCCTATCATTTGATTTGCTTTATTGCATCTGTGTTGAATTTCATTAGTTATTCTTCCGTTTGCTGAAAAAATGCTCCCCCGGTATGTGAAATCTTTACTTTATTTAGTAGGCGATTATCGATGGAGATATTGTAGTGCTTCCTCTGGCAAATGCTATTCTGTTTTGTCTATGTTTATTCTCATGTTGTATTGTTACATGCTAACTGGAGTCTGTTATGTGTTTTGTAGTGTTCTTCTGTTGTTGATATGATTGCTGATCGTCTGCAAAAGAAATTCATTTAAGAGTTCTCGAGGTTGTTTCCTTGCTGGTGTTGCTATTTTCAGATGTGGTCATTTTACTGATGAATAGCAAGGAATTGTATTTCTTTGCTGGATATTCAGGACTTGCTCCATATCTGGAATTGTTGACACCACTGCCTGGTGATGTACAAAAGACAATGTTTTGCGCACAATGTCCAAAGACTAAGTTTTTTTCAAACTTTAGAGTGAGGCAGGAATTACACATTGAAGTCATTGTTGCCAACGTAATTTGTGGGAAAATCAGGAAGTCCTGTAATATACCATAGTCGAAAGCTTAACACATTTTTAGTTATAACCCCAAAAACAAAATTGTGACTTAGGAAATTTAAGTAGATCGAGAGGGGGCCATTGAGATTACATGCTTCTTCTTCAAACGCTCCATATCGACCACTTTTTAACCAGTCTGTGTGATCTGAGTTTTTAAGCAATTGTACGCTGTGCCAGTAATGCAATATTAGCAATATTAGGACTAGCAGACACAGCACCAAAGGACAAGGCTGCAAAAAGTTCATCAGATTACACATACGCATACTCAGGTGTAGAAATTAATGCAAGAGCTAAACATGGCGTCGGATTCATCATTGACCCAGATCTAGCTAGTCAATATACAGGTTACATCTCAGAAAGAATAATGACAATCACAATACGGGAGAACGACATGGACATGACCTACATTCAAATTTACGCGCCGTGTAATAGTGCTGACAATATCGAAGAATGCGATGAATTTTATGACGTCATTAGCGATAACTATAAATAGAATCAAATCAGGGGAGACTACTTTATTGGGTGATTTAATGCATTTAGGTTCTGATAGGACAGGAGTTGAGACATATCTAGGTCACTTCGGAGACAACACTAGTCAGAGAAATGGAAACGGCATAAGACTTCTGGAATTGTGTAACCAGCATGACCTAATTATTACCAACACACAATTTCAAAATCACACATTTATACTTGGTACAAATGGAACAACTTAGACTGCAAGAGCCAAATAGATTTCATTCTAGTCAAAAGATCAAAAAGAAGGTCAGTGGTAGACGCGAGGGCTATACCAAATTTATGCATAGACACTGACCACAAAGCGGTAGTTATGACTATCAGAACACACAAGAAGAGTACCAGAGGGCAACACACGACTACAAAAGAAATAATCAAAATCAATAAATTAACAGATGTCAACACACAAGAGTCATATCTTCAAAGAGTCACAGATAAATTTGCTAAACTAACTGAAGAAAGCAAGTCAGTAGAAGAAGAATTGACAGTATTTAAGAGAACTTTATTAGAAGCAGCCAAAGAAACATGCGAACAGTAAAACACAGAGGTACCCTGACCAAAAGCACAACTTGGTGGAATGACGAAGTAAAACTAGCGGTAAAGGAGAAAAAACAGATACAAACTTATGGGCAAAAACAAACATCAAAACGACTCACTGAGTATAGAAACAGCTAGAAAACAGCAAGGAGATAATAAAGAAGTCTAAAATACAAGCATGGCAAGATTATGGGGAAACATTAAATTCAGACTACAAAAATTCAACAAGACATTTTACAAGAAAATTAAGCTATGGGGAAAGACAAGAACAATATGACCCAACTGAAATTATTAACGATGAAAACGGCCAAGCTCTTAATGATCCAAAAATGATAATGAACAGATGGCGACAATACTTTAGTGAACTTCTCAACCTACAACAAGAGGACCAACGAACACTCAAGAACACACAGTAAATGTAACTTCAGAAGTAGAACCAAGCATAACAATATCAGAGATCAGAAATGCTGTAAATATGGCCCCACCTAATAAAACACCAGGCCCAGACAATATCCTGGCCTGACCTAATCAAAGCAACTAAAGAGGTAGGAATCAGCTGGCTCCATAGATTATTCAACCAAGTCTGGAGCACACAAGAAACACCAGAAGATTGGAGGAATGCTACAAATGTTCCATCTGGAAGAAGAAAGGTAGCAAGAGGGACTGTACAAAGTATAGAGGCACAGCGCTACTGAGCCACACTGGGAAAATATTCTGCAAAATACTTGAGAAAAGGCTCCGCCACATCATCGAGCCACAGCTTAATGACTCCCAAATGGGATTCAGGAAGAACAAAAGCTGTACAGACGCAATATTCGTCCTCAGACAGTTAGTAGAAAGGACTATCGAATCCGACAAACATTTACATGTTGCATTTGTAGATCAGGAAAAGCGTTCGACCGCGTAGATAGGCACAAGTTGTGGAAAATACTAACAACCTATGGGTTAATGAACACCTAATCAACCTTTGCAAGAACATTTATACTGACAGCCAATGTACGATTAGAACAAATACAGGATTATCAGGGTCAGAGTAAGACAAGGTTGTGCACTATCCCCTGCTATTCATCACGTACATTGACCACATTTGTAAAATAGCTAACACCAGCGAATGAAACAACCTCGGAGAACTCTTAAATGAATTTCTTTGTGCAGACGATCAGGCAATCATTTCAACAACAGAAGAACAGCTACAGCAACACATCAACAGACTTCAGTTAGCATGTAACGAATACAACATGAGAATTAACATCGACAAAACAGAAGTAATGACATTCGCCAGAGAGGAAAACACTACCAACATCTACATCGATAATCATCTACTAAATCAAGCAAAAGATTTCACATACCTGGGGAGCATTTTTCAGCAAATGGAAGAATAACTAATGAAATTCAACACAGATGCAACAAAGCAAATCAAATGATAGGCAAATGGCGCCAATTTTAAGATGCAAACACGTCACCATGAACACAAAAGAGCAATGTTCAACACAATCTTTCTCCCAACATTATGTTCATCCAAACCTGGACGCTGACAACAAACGATAGAAGAAAATTAGTCACAACAGAGATGAAGTGTTACGCAGAATGCTGGGTGTAACAAGAAGAGACCGTTGAGAAATGAAGACATCAGGAAAAAAGTGAGTACAACATCAGTACTAGACTTCATCAAGAATCAACAAATTAAATGGTTCGATCACGTAAGCAGATTACCATCAGACAGTCACCTTAAGAGCAATGCTGTCCTGATACAATGGTACAAGCAAAAGGCCGCCACGCAAAAGATGGACCTCAGAGATAACAGAGGTGACGAAAGAGACTATCTACGGCGCATACTAGGCCCGCTTTAGTAAATCTCTTCCTGACCTGACGCTGTGAGGCATACAGGATTCGAGAAAGAAAGAAAGTAATGCGCCTCAAGTAGGCTAGCACATCCGATTTCGTGACACTTTTATTTACTAGGTAGCATACCTAGGCCCCTACTGTCGCCTCTTATTACCTGACTTTGGGTGCAGTGTTGCTATTCGCTGCTCCTGTGTGGCCCCGACAACACACAGGCAACAATTGCAATAAAAGAACTATTTAGCTGACTTTTTTTTTCCAAGACGATAAATGAAAGCTTATGCATTACGCTAATCCATCCCATCAACATAATGCAGAGTTACAACTATGCCGCATTGTATCCAGGGCGGGTGTATTTATAATCAATAGAAAATATAAAATAACCTCACATGAGCTACAGGCTTGAATATGGCAATAAGTAACAGATGCAGAATACATAAAATACATATTCAGGAGATGAACATTAATCAAAGGTCCATGGTATTTAATATTCATGTCGAGAGAGGCTGAGCACCAACAATGATTTTCTTACACGGGATGTCTTTTTTTATCATTTTTTAAACAGAACGCATTCCCTTTTTGGGCTTAGGTCTTGTTGCTTAAGCCTCAAGAACATCTGAGTATTTGGAATGTTCGGGATAATTTTATTAATATCTAGAGGACTGTAACTTTTGTAGGGGTGTGTACTACGATGAGATGTACTCACTTTTTCTAGAACGATAGTGTTTATTTCTCAGTATAATCAGTTTCAATACCATTACGAGGGTATTGATTTGTGTTGTTTACACAAAGTTATTCTTTCTGACAAAGCTGTTTTAATCCAAAATCAACTGTGGATACTTTCCACATAATTTTCCCATCTGTTAAAATATATCAATACTTATGTACTTGCAACTCAACTTACCGTTTGCAGGGACAAAGACATGACCAACCAGGTCCTGGGCAGTTCATCTCTGGAAGTATCTCATGTAAGGAATCACCACCAATTGTTTGAAAACAGGTCATCTGCTTTTTGTTGGTCACTGTCGATTCACAGAATTCTCTTCAAAGATCTTGTATTTGAAACAGAGTACATTGTTCTCCTAGTTAAAGTTTTTTTTTTCCCTTGAGAATGTTTCTGGTAAGGGATCAACATCGAAGTAGTGACATAAGTCATATGCAACAAGAGTTTTTCGAATGCAGAATCTGTATATCCCAATGGCCCAAATACGATTATCCATTTCTTCTAAGAAAATATATATTCTCAATTCAGATAAACTAGCAAGCAGCATCCGTAAGTTGTGAAGTATGTGGGAAAAATAACAGACACTAGAGAATGCATCGCTGTAAGGTTGCGAAAACAGGCAGTCGCCAGGTGGTTACCGGGGCCCAAATTTGGGGTGTAAAAAATAGAATCACTGTTACCTGCCACGCATGTCGTAAGAGGCGACTAAGAGGTTTTTGAAATCGGGTGCACGGTTTAACAAACCAATGTACAAGTACACGTTCTTCAAAGATCACAAACACAAAGAGATTAAAATTGGTCATAAAAAACCCAAAGAAGAAGACAGGCATGTGAGGGCTGTCTCACGAGGTAGAGAGAAGACGTGGCAAATCAATATCTATTTATTAAATTGAGGTCATTCATTCCGGCAGACCCATAGGTACCAGTCTCCCAACAGATATCAAGAGTATGCATACTGATAGTTCCATGGCTCCAAATTAAAACACTCCTCACTCTGTTCTCAGGCATCCAGTTCAATCAATATCACTTAGGTATAGAGCGTGGGAACGCTGAGATGGCTGCTGATTGGATGACAAGATGTATGTGTTGTCCAATGTGCATAATTTTAACTGAAGAACTAACTAACCTTTATTGACTTAATGCAAGTGACAACAAACAGCCCACCCCTTGATTATATCAGATTTATGTAATGATGAATAAGTAACTAACTGTGCAAGAAATGAAGCCTAACAAGTATCAGCCCGATATCCATCTTCAATAAAGAAACATCAAAACACTAAGAAAAGTACAACAAACTAAGCAGACAATTAGATAGCTACCAAGTAAAAGACATGAACAAGGTGAAGCATGATGACACAGTAAAAAAACACCAATAAAATAATGAGGACTATCTGACATAATAATAAAATGAAAAAGAAAATATAAGTAAATGAAAAAAGGGGGCAACACACACAAATATGTGATAATGAGAGGTAAATTCAATATATCATGCCTTGAAAGAAATGGAAGTTCTAAGGGTTGCAAAACCCACAAAGAAAAGTGTACTTTGGGCATGTCAACACTAATCCTCAGTTGAAATGGCGATAGTCAACCCGGATGCACCAAGTAAGTCAGTGATATTAAAATCAAAGCTACAGGGGGAAAGACTGATGGCAAAAATACAAATGTTGAGGAAGTATTTTAAAGTCACTTGTCTGGCTCACCTATGAAGTATATCACAGTGTTTCAAATGATGGTATAGACTTTCTGAATAAGATGATTTACTGAATTATACTCAAGGAAATTTGTGACTCAAATACAGGGTGTTCAACTTAAAAGCAGCCCCAGTGATAAATAGAAATTGCCAGGTACATTGCATCTTGTCTATTTACTATTTAAACCGTTCTGACTAGCTTGTCCTACGTCACATTTGTTCATCGGCCCTTCCTGCACTACAATTACACACCATCACACAACCTTGACCTATACTATGTCATAACTGAACCTTCCATTTCCATACATATATGCCATATTAGCTCCATTCACAGGCTGCTTTTAAGTTGAACACCCTGTATAAGGACACTTAGTATGTATGAGCACAAGGTATGAGATTGTCCATTACTTACCTCCTTCCTTATGTGCAAGTGGATCAGCATACAAATGTTCTATTCTGTGTGTGTTAAAGGTGGATGCTCGCCTGATTATGCCATGCACCTATTAGATGAAAAGAAATAAATGATAATTTCTAGAAAAAAATAAATAATAGTATTATAAAATTTTCGTGAAAAGTAATGATCATAAAATAGGACGAATTAAGAAGAGGTGAGGGAATTTGAAAATGTCTAAGTCAACACAGTAACAGCTGTTAAAAGAAAGAGAAGATTGAAGATAAGTTGAGCATACTCTGATAAGAAATTATCAAAGAATTGCAAAGCAAGGATTGAAGTGAGAAAACGATTCAAGACAAAAAAAGAACACCTTAGGAAAATCCTGAATGAACTTTATTGAAAAAGGGCAGAAATATCTAGAAAAATTTCCATAAAAGATATTAAACGAGTTGCTCTGGACAGAGAATATGGAGAAATTGCTTGAGGCACTATAAGCAATAACGAGAATACAAGACAATATAAAACAAAGTCCAATCATAATGATAAGAAGCCAAACTGTTCTAGTTTTAGTCTGTTTTTCTGTCTTGCAAAACTATCTTCAAAGCAGTGATTTGTTGTCCATTTGGAAATAGTTTTTCTGTATTTTTCCCTTTACCATTTTTAAGATGTGCAAAGACAGAAGAGAAAAAATGAGAAACCAAGTAATGCAATAGGAAAAGTGACTAAAACTAATATCATTGCACCCATAGTTGCTCAGTTTCTTTCAGTTTGCTCAATGTACCCACAGTACTTCATTGATGGCTTCAGATATGATTCCAAATTTTTACTTAACTAGTCATGTACTCACTTTCTGGAGCTCATTTTGAAGTTGCTAATACCATGATTTAAAATCCTGTTTATTTCTTTTTCTACAATATGTTTCTTATGCTCAGAACCTTAGATTCAAGAAGGACCAAATTCCCCCAACAAGGCTAGTCAATGGGAAACAATTTAACATTTGGTGCTCTTTATATTTCTGCAATCAATTTTTCACTATTTTTTCTTCATTTCCTTCCCAGCGGTCGCTCATGAATTCAGCGAATCATGGTGCCTGGTATGACGCCTGACTGATTTTTGATGAAGTCTCTTGTCCTTATTATCAGTGTCCCCTGCCATCAGGTCTCACATCAGAGGTAATCTTCCTCTGATATTCTAGCATGACATTTAATTTTCTTATGTTGGCAATATCTTTAAAGTCTGAACTAAAGCACATGTTTGTCCAGAGAATTCATACAGTAAATAGAAATTTAAAAAACACAAAGAATATGTTAGTATTTACCTGGTATCCTTTATTTAGGAGTAATCTCAATATGAACCATCCTGCAAAAAACTTATTTCAGAAATAGCTACAAAATAGAAGTTGTAAACAGTATAATACAAACGCTGTCCTCCGGTGCCCCAGGGCACATACATTTATGGGGCCTATTTTTTTTGCTGGCTTTAGCATTAACCAGGTTTTCAAAAAATACGATTTTTCAGTTTTTCATATAACTCTGATGAACATGATCTTGCCGCTTCTGCAATCTTGCTTTCTTTTGTAACCATTCTACTGTCCCTTAACCGCACCCGTTGTTTTTACTGGGGAAAGTGTCCACATCTCAACTATATTAACATTTCTCTGTTATTGATGTTACTAGTAGTAGATTTTTCAATTATCACATGTTGCCCTTATAAGCATCAGTCAGGTGTTTTCCCAATATATAAAAACATTGGATAACATTGGTATAATACATCAATACTTTCATTAACATTAAGTTATTATAGGAAAAAGGAACCTTATTATACCATGTGGTATATAGGTAATCGATGTTAGGCCCGTTTTTTTCATTGACTGTCACACACGATGGGTGATGTGATCAACATCATGCCGTAAATTATTATCCCAAGGAAAAATAGTAGTAAAGAACAGGTGCCTTGCTCTATTTCTCCTTGAGCAATTGAAACGTGGTTGTATTTTCCATCATGAGCAATTGCAATCTAGTTGTTAGTTTCAAATAGAAATCGACAATATATCTTGTCTTTAATAACTCTCAATATTTTCATCATCTGCTTTTTGTGCCTTCTTCATTGCTTCCTTGGGTCATCATCACATGACCAACATTCCGTGGATACTGCAAGGCTGCAAATGAACTCTCTCCCCTTAGATGGTCTGATACCATTATTTTTAACTCAAAGTGTTCATCTCCTCTCAACAACTCTCTGTTGAGGTGTTCATGGTCAGGAACTTTTCTCAAGCTATCCTTCATGATAGAGTTTGTTCTGAGGATAATCAACGGCAGCATCTATCTTTACCAATAACACAAGAAAAGAAAGAATCACTAACATCAGCATAAGAAAGAAAGTTGGCACAAAACCGTGCTTGAATTACATAGAGAAACAAAGAATGAAGTGGTTTGCCACTTAATAAGAATGCATCCAAACTATACAGTCTTCTACAACAGAACATCGGGAAAGAAGGCAGAGGAAGACCACGGAAAAGATGGTTAGATGAGCAGAATCCTGTGAAAGAGCAAAGATAACAATCACACAAGTCACCAGAACAGCAAGACAAAAACAGAAAAAAACCCGGTACATGGGCAACAACTCGTAGCAGTGTGACGACAAAAGAAGAAAAAGAAGAAGTGTACATTTTCTGTAGATATCACTTTAAAAAGCTGACTGTCTCCAAATCAAAAGCTGATTGTAGTAAAATTTTCCTTTTCTTATGTTTGCCGTTATGAATTCAGACGTAGTCAGTGCGCCTGGTATGACGCTCCTGACTGATTTTTGCATTAAGGTTTGCTTTCCTTGTTATCAGTGTTCCTTGCCATACCGGTGTGCCTTCTCCGACTTCAGAGGTACTGCAGTGAAATAAAATGAATTTTTGGATACACTTGGCTGTATTATTATTGTATTATTATAGAAACAATAGAAGAACAATGGCAGATGCTTAATGGCAGATCCAACAAACATCAAAGGAACTAACCCCCATAACATGTCAACGGATCAAAAAGAAATGGATGACGGAGGACATTCTGGAATTAATGGAAAATAGAAGGAAAAACAAACAGAATAAAGCAGAATATGACCGAATCAATAAAGAGATAAGACAAAAATGTAAAACAGCAAAAGAAGAGTGGCTAAGTGAAAAATGCAAACAGATCGAAACAGAACACAAAGAAAACCCAAAATCAATATACGAAAACGTAGACAACTTACTTGGCAGACGTAAACGCACAACTACTGGATGTTTAAAATCAAAACAGGGAGATATCCTGATGGAAACAGACAAGGAAATAGAAAGATGGACAGAATACATTAAGGACTTATACAGTGATAACAGACAAGAAATAAACATCAATTACAACCATGAAGGACCACAAATACTTCCATCAAGTTATCAACGCCATAAGACACACTAAAAAGGCAAAACCCCAGGACCAGACAACATGACAATAAGAGGAAATAGAAGCAACAGGCATGGGAGTAGGCGTTTAACAAAATTATTCAATGACATCTACAACACTGGATATGTACCCAAAGATTTACGACAATCCATTTTTATAGCACTAACAAAGAAAGCAGGAACGATAGAATGCAAAGAACACCGCACAATCAGCCTCATGAGTCACGTACAAAACTACTTTTCAGCATTATTATGAGAAGGGTGACAACAAAATAAGACCAGAAGTTAAGGAAGAACAATGTGGCTTTGTTGAACCGGGGAACAAACAACACAATATATACAATAAGAACAATAATGGAAAGATCAATAGAAATGAAGTTGGACTTATACCTATGTTTCATAGACTACTCAAAAGCTTTCGATAAAGTAAAACATGGAGAAATAATCAGCATGTTAGAAAGTATAAATATTGTTGGTAAAGATCTTAGACTGATCAAGAATTTGTACTGGCAACAAAGCTTGAGCCATTAGACTAGAGAGTAAGATTGGAATCTATCAGGCGTACAGTTAGGAGTACGACAAGGTGCGTACTCACCAGATATTCAACTTATATAGCAAAACATCATGAGATCTATAGAAGAAAAGACAGGAATAGCAGTCAATGGACAAAATATAAACAACCTAAGATACGCTGATGACACAATTCTCATGGCTACAAATAAACAAGATCTGCAAGACTTGATAGACATACTAGTGAGAGAAAGTGAAAAGAAAGGATTAGCATGAATATAAAGAAAACAGAGGTTATGGTTGTCTCCAAGAAACACCAACATGTAATATCAAATAAATAACACAACCTGAAACAAGTCCATCATTCAAGTATCTAGGAACATTCCTAACATCAGATGAAGATGTACAACAGAGATTAGAGTAGAATAGCTCAAACGAAAGCAGCTTTTATGAAAATGAAGAACACACTATGCTGAACTCACTACAATGACATTGTAAACAGTACTCCAGTGCTATATTGAACCAATACTTATGTATGGAGCGAATCATGGACACTGAACAAACAATCAATAATCGATCATTGGAAACAGAGATGTCGCTTACAGAAGAATGTTGAAAATTCCATGGACAGCAAAAGAAAACAAACTGGAGGTTTTAAATCAGGCCTGCACACAAAGAAACCTTATCAAAAGAATAAGAATCCGACAATCAAGGTTCTTGGCATATAATGCAGTTAATGATAAGGAGAGATCGTGGAAGACAGAGGAGAAGATGTTGAATGGCCTGACATGGTTCACAAAATATCGACGCAGAACTGATTACATGCACCAAGCAAAGAGAGTTGTGGAGAGACATGATCGCCACGCGCAGGCATGGATTGATTGATTGAGTATTATTGTATTCTCATAGCTAGAATATCTGTCCAGCTAATTGATGTTTCCTTCTCACTCATAGCTCTGTGCTAACATGACGCTTTGATCTCAAAACATTTGCTTTAATTGCACATTAACTGTTTCACTCATGCGCGTAAACTATTCAGTGTGTGGATTTCTATTTAGCTGACCAAGATCCAGTGTATCCGCTTAGGGAGCCCAAGGATCACAGACACTAACTATAAAAAGATTTTAAAACTATTACTTGGAAATGTAGATAACATTAATTCCTTTTAAAATATAGGAAAAGTGCACTAGCACAATCTTTATGCTCAAATTTTAGTCAAATCTCTTCTGTCAAATCAACTGTCTTCACAGTGTGTTATATTAAAAGGGTAAAAAATTTTGTTTAATAACGTACCGTGGGTTATCATGATACACCTGTTATTTTTGTGTAACTTCAGAATAGGAGTGAAAGCGAGCTCATTTACACATTCATCCTCCCAACTTTTCTAAACGATATATAGCTCAGATACTTTACATACAACACTGATGACATTTGATCTGCACTTCCAAACATTGACTGAAAATATATTAAATAAATAAATAATAACGCTAATTACAGTACTGAGTACTAGTACTGCTACTGGTGTGTGTGCTGTTGAGTACCAAAGAAATATATTCAGTCTCAAGTCTACTCTTACTGGCTGGAGATGGGGAAAGTTTGAGGTGAAGGAGAGATTCAAGGGAATGTGTTGTTTCAGTCGTCTCACTTTCATTTTAACCAGCAAGAAACGAACCATCATGATCATGCATACATTTAGATTTAATACATGCAATCACATGATACCCTTCGATATCTGTTAGGAGAGACTGGTACCGATTGGTCTGTACGGAGTACTAGGACGTCGGTTCAGTAACCAATAATACCCACTACTGATTGATTCACTGGATGGATAGAGTGTTCAGTGTTGTATACTAAATAAAATAACAATTATTTATTCAGTGTAGTACTTATGGCTTATTATCGCATCGCAAAGTTAGAAAAATGCAATTTAAATGATCTTACCTGACCAGTGATGCCGGTAATAAGCGCAACTTTTCTGTCTAACACTGTCTTATTCATTCTAACTCGTCTGGATCTGTGAATCTAATCGGTTTTCTTTTTTTTCTTGTCTTCTGAGCAGGTAACAACAGTGTACTGCCTACAAATAAACAAAGGACTAAGTCAGTGACTGACGCTGTCGTTCCGGGCCTGATAGTCTGATACTAGAACAGTGACAACGGTGTAAAAATGTCTAGCTGTTTCATTGGGTAACCCATTTAAATTATACCCAATTCGATAAGCTTTGATAATAATATGTATAAATAGTTAAATAAGCATATTTTTCTTAGTAAACTTTATCAATTCTGTAATACAATTTGCCAACCCTACACTGTTGAAATGTTAAATATATTTTTCTGCCTGACAAAAGAATTGTTGGTGTTATTTAAATTATTTTAGATCAATGACATCTTCCCCCGTTCATAAGCCCGTTATAGCAATTCATGTAATGGCGGCGTCCATGATAACAAGTGACTAAAGTAGTCATGGAGTAGGAAAGAAAATATAAACTTATTTCTGGTAGGTGCTTTGTCAAATTGACCATCTAACCCAGCGTTTCCCAAAGTGGATGGTACCGCCCCTGTGGGCGCTGAAGCGTTCTAGGGGGCGTAATGGGCTCTGAAAATTGGGGGCGTTCAGGCTATCTAGGGCCGGGTCGGTGGTTCTTATAGAAAAAATTAATACTATATATTTAAAATTAATTATTTTAGTGTTTTTGCGATTGAATAATCATTTAAACTTTCATTCAGCATTTTAATTCATCTTATGCCCGTTTACATACTATCATCCATTTTTCCAGTGCCAGTGTATATGCAGTAATCGCCCTCCAGCTAAATTAAATACAATCACATCAACGATACATACTCACTGTCTTGTCTTTGATCAAATTACAGTAGCAATGTGTTGCATGGTGTTATTAAAATAACAAGCTGTATAAACATGTTACTACATTTATTCGCACACAAAGATAATGAATACAGGTTACTGTTCACTTAAACAGCTACTAGAGGTGCTCAAAGTGATTTCCATTAGCCTCTAAACCTGGCAGGAGTTTTACCTGTCTTTGAACTATAATAAAGACACTGTATTTTGCAAGAATTTAGGACACATCACTCTTTTTTATAAATCGGATACACACAATGACCGATATCCACATCGGATATATACAGACACTGAACAGAAATTGTTCAACTGTTGACAAAATGCAGCGATTATGACGAAGGAGTCTTGTGTTGAAAGAGTATTATCGATATAAGGGAATACTATGGTAAAGTATTAACAATGGCAAACACGTAAAAAAGTATTGTAGTTTTACAAAAACAATAACAATATGTGTATACGTGTTCACTGTGTTGAAAGAGAGTATATATGAAAATTAGAAAAGTCAATACTTGATTCTTGATGTCTTTTGAGGTCTGGGTTAACATAAATTTTAGTTAAATTTGGGGGGATGATTGCAGTTGATCAGATAGCGGGATTTTAGTGTGAATGAAATGCAGTGGGACAGCAAATATATATATATATGAAATATTTTTACAACGAAGAGTGAAGTCGTTGGACTTTCATAGGTTAATGACCGATTTGGGAACTAAGAATTTTGGCTTTGCCACGCCATAAATACAGAGATAAGTAGCATTATAGGACATCTTTCCTAATACCCCTACTGGTATATTCAGTGGATGTCAAATCTATAAATACCAGTAGTTTTGTTTTATAATGAAGCTTAATATAGTAATAAGCTTCATTTCATTTGTGTGCTTTGTCAACAATCATCATGATGAAAGGGGCTGTAATATATAAGTGTGAGTCATACAAAGTGTAATATATAAGTGGAGTCATACAAAGTGTAATATATAAGTGGAGTCATACAAAGTGTAAATTACATCTTTTTGTGAATATTATTGCCAACTTATGACTTCAATATGTTTGAATCCAAGAAGAAATGTAGACAGTACAGTATTGAGTATTTGAAATACGGCTTTATTCAGTCTCCTACGAACAATGTATTACCTATGTGCTTGATTTGCCAAAACGTATTTTCAAATGGAACAATGAAACCTTCTAGGCTACAAAAGCATTTTACTAAAATGCACGCGCCAAAAAGATAAAGATTTGTCCTATTTTCAAGTACTAAAAGAAAAATATTTGAAATGTCCAAATATATCAAAACTTTTTGCGTCGTCCACTAAACAAGATAATGACAGATTACAAGCTTCTTATAATATTTCATTATTAATCGCAAAAGCTGGAAAACCAGACACAATTGGTGAGGAATTAATCTTGCCAGCAGTAAAAGAAGTCATAAGCACTATGCTTCATAAGCCAGCGTCCAATATCATCAGGAAAATTCCTTTGAGCAATAATTCAGTGTAAAGAAGAATATATGAAATGGTTGAAGACGTTGAAAAATCATTATGCGATTATTTGAAGTCAAGCTAATTTTCCATTCAACTCGATGAATCAACTCTTCCAAATAATGAAACACTACTCTTATCATACGTTTGATTCACAAAAGAAGAAAAAGTGTGTCAAGAGTTTTATTTGCTAAAGATTTAGAAGTGGATACAATGTTTAATACCATGAATAAGTTTTTTCAAGAGAAAGCCATTCCTATTCGTAATATTTTGTCTGCTGCTACTGATGGTGCTCCAGCAATGGCAGGACACCACAAGGGTTTCATAGCGCATTTAAAACAAGCAGTACTAAATGTACTTGCTATTCATTGCATTATTCATCACAACATTTGGTTGCGAAGAATTTAGTGAGCGCTGCATACATCGCTCCATTATGCTATTAGAGCATTCAATAAGATTAGAAGCAATTCATTGAGTGACATATTATTGTTTAAACTTTTTAATGAAAATTATGAAGATTTCAATCATTTCTTGCTTCACACAGAAGTTCGTTGGCTTTCAAACGGTATTTGTCTGAATCGATTTAACAATTTATATGATTCAGTACTAGAGTTCATAGAAAACAAAGGCGATGGATTATGGACAACTTGATTGCATCCAAAAATTACATCGCTTATTTGTCAGACCTCTATAAACTATTTAATGAAGTCAATCTACAATTATAAGGTGATGATTTGAATTTAATTAAAATAAAAAACATTATTCCTTTTGTGGGAAACTTCATCTGTTCAAGTTGAATCTAGGCTGAGGGAATATAGTTACTTTTCAAATTTATCAGCAGTGTCTCTCAAAAAGGATGATTGACTTTCATTCTGCCAACACTTGGAGGTTATCCATGCTGATTTCAATGAGCGATTCAAAGAGATTTTAAACATATAACAAATGGAGTTCTAGATCCATTCACACATGTAAACACAGCAGAATCATCAAATTAGAAGTGGAACTTATAGAACTCACACCAAACGAAGAACTAAAAATCAAATACAAAAGTGGATACCAAGAGTTCAGCTTCAACAGTCAATACCGACACTGTACCCTGGATTATAGAAAATAGTGCAGAGATTTTAATTGCATTCCCATCTTCTTATTTGACCAAGCGTGGGTTCAGTGCTGTAGGGTTACTATCTAAGAATAGGAACCGACTGCATATAAATGATCGTACGATTTATGACTGTTTTTAACTAAAATTTCACTATATTAAAGCTTTTAAGAATGCAACAGGCTCATCCTTTCCATTAATTTCTAATTTTTCTTTGTATTTTTACTTTGTAAATTCAAAAGCAGCAATTTTGTAATAAATTTGATGGTGTTTTAATTATTACAATAAGATTCTTACTAATGGCATGCAATCTCTTAATATGTATTCCAAATTTTCATAGTTAAACATTGTATGAAACGATAATGTTATTCGAGTATCACTTTATAATCTTTATATATGAGCTACGTTTTATCAAAATCTGTATAGCAATAACTGTCTTGAAGATGAAGCATGTATTGGCCACTACTTTCAAATAATTTTACCATAAGGTCATGTCATTAGTTGCTATTTGAGGGTCTTAATGGCGAGAAGTGGTTGAGACAACATATAGCAGTCATGTGTCATTAGTTGCTATTTGAGGTCTTAATGGCGAGAAGTGTTAAGTCGTTGCCTCTCATACAGAAGGTTGTGGTTTTGAACTGGACGAGATACATGTGCAATTTTTCATGAGATCCCTAGATTGTTGCAGGAGTTACAGAGTTTGTGCTTTGTCAATGCTCTTGGCAGATGAGTATGTCATCTCATCGCAGGTGTGGAACCATATGGGAAAGCGTGAATGAAGTCAATCTGAACCCTTATTTAGTTGCTATTACGCGTAGAAATATAAACGCTTCAATGTAGAGGGGGATGTCATAAAATTTGTATCTTGCCAAGGGGCAGTGGGTAAAAGTTTGGGAATCTATGATCTAACCCGTAGACTATATCGTAAAACCTAAGAGTATGATATTTCTTGCAATCATTTGAGAGATAACAACTGTATCTCCACAACTACTTTTGTATTGTTGATAGTATATAGGGGTACTTTGGAATTTGAATACTTTGACTTTGATAAATTTTTCAAAATAGTAATTTAGTAAATGGTGCGACAGCATGTGGTCTATCACTTGGTTAATACCTATCACTTGGTGGTTACCACACATATAATATATATATATATATATATATATATATATATATATATATATATATATATATATATATATATATATATAATATATAATATATAGAAAATAAACAAAATATTAAAAATCCCCC
>JADZMA010000276.1:0-38683 GCA_020796225.1 Arion vulgaris
ACAGGGGGGAAACTTAATGTGTTAAATTTGTTGATTACTGAAATCAGAATTCATCAAAGCAGGTTAGAATTTTTCATTGTTCAAATATATATAATAGTTTTTGGTAATAGTAGCCCCATAACAAATATTGGATGGCTGCTGAAGAATGAAGTACTTCACAATAGTAGACCTTAGTATTTGGGGTATAAAATAATAATAAGATCCATTAACCCACTAGCGTTGGTAGGGGTGTCACTGTGAAGATATCATGTCACAGTGAAGAAATTTGCTAAAAAGTCAGCCATAGTTCTAGGTCTTCGAGGTTTGACATGATGTGGCAAGTCATACCTGACCCAACTCTTGATGTCAATCCAGGATTACACTCTTCCACTCTTCTCTGTCCATCCTCAACTGCCCCCTGTAGAATAATCTATCAAAGTGAATCTAGCCTTATTGTCTGGCAAAACCAGGCAAACATACATCATCGACCGTTGCCAAAAGTGGTTCCTGTCTGCCTGCGTCTAAGAACACATTATAAAACAGGTCTTATTTGGAGCATAAGACCTGGTGAATGATGTGACAGAATATAGAAAACCAGAACTGACCAATACCGTTGTAATACATGTACAAATGTGGTGACCTTTAGTTGCATTACTACAGAAATTTCAAAGCAGCTATTGCATGAGTGAAAATTTAAAGTACTTAAGGGGACTCTAGTCTGAAACTTTTTCGTTGCTTTCATTAATGTAGAGTTTGTATTACAATTTTGAGATATGACTTAAAAGAGTAGAAAAAAATTTGTAAAAAAAATATGTCAAGCGTTGTCATGGAAACAATACAAAATGGCCCACATACAAATTTAAAATCAGTAAGGCTCTGAATGTAATGAATATGAATGAATTCTGATTTCACTCTAAGGTGAGCAATTGTAATATCTGAAATATTACACATGCTTTTAGGATATATTACATACGACCACACCTGGAATATGGGTCAGCTGCATGTGTCAGCATCAAATACCACATTAGGAGAACTGGATAAGGTGCAAACCAGGCGCTTCGTGTCATCACAGGAGCAATGAAACAACACCAATAGTGGAGATGGAAAGAGTGGGGGGAATACAAGCACGAGAGAGCATGAGACACAAAAGTGATGCGCTGGCAGAAAGTTTCTGAGTATGCCAAGTCACCCAATGGAAAACAGATTCAAAACTAGCATTGGGGCGGCTGAAAGAAACAGCTTTATTCACAGGCCAAAGACAATAGAACCTCAGACCTACCAAAGTTGGCATTCCTAAATTCTGTGCCAGAGCAAACCCTTGGAGAGGAGACTGAACAGAAGTATGTTCCAGACAAGAAGTGAAAGGAATATTCGACAAGGATGAGCAGAACAGCATACAACGTAAGACAGTCACTCTCAGTTTACTTGATGAAGAATACCCACATGACCACTGGGTCCGGGTATACACGGATGGGTCAACAGAAAATGCAGTGAAGAATGGAGGAGCAGGAGTGTACATAGAATACCCAAACAAGCGCTAGAGATGGATTAAAGTACCAACGGAAATTCTGTCACAATCTATGATGCAGAAATTCAGGCAATCAAGGTGGCAACTGAAAAACTGTTGAATACCAGACCGATCCTCAACCTGTTGTATTTTTGACTGATGCAAAATCAGCCTCAAGCACTCCAGTCAGAAAATTGCCAGGTCTACAGACCCTATTGTCTAAATTGTCCAAGCATCGCAGGGTTGTCTTGCAGTGGATACCCTCTCACTGTGGAATACCAGGAAATGAAATAGACACCGATTGGCCAAGGAAGTGCTGCAGGAAGAAGCGGATGTGCAGTTACCTACCACCAAAGAAAGGATGATTAAATCAATGAGAAGCCACAAATACCAACACAAGACGATTACTATAATAAGCAGATTGGAACAAGTTGTTATTCTGCGCCTTAGAACAGGACACAATCGGCTCCGAAGCCACATGTATACAAAATTCAAGATTGGCAATTCAGCCATGTTTACATGTGGACAGGCAAACCAGACTGCAGAGCACATACTCAAGACTGCCCCCAAATATGATACACTGAGGCAAACTCACTGGCCTAATGAAACAACACTCAACATAAAACTACACGGACCTCTGTGTGAGCTACAAAAGACAGTGAAGTTCATACAGAGACAACATTGAATATATGACATATTTCAAGCGAACGAAAGGAAGGATGGAAGGATATATTAAATATTAAATTTTTAATGAATTTTGGGGTAAACACCCCAAAAACAGCCTTTTTTACAGTTTTGAGGCATTTTTACCAAACATTTATAAAAATGTAATACTAATATTTCTAAAAGTATGTAATATTTAGATATTACAATTCGCACTTAGAGTGAAAACAGAATTCATTAGATTCAGTGCCTTAGAGATTTGAAATTTTGTTTTTGGTGGTCATTATGTATTGTTTCCATCAGCGTTTGCCTTTTTTAAACTATTTTTTCTACTCCTCCAAGTCAAAATCTTTCAAAATGGTTTTACAAATTTTTAATTAAAAGAAATAAAAAACAACAGACTTCTTGATCCCCTAACCCGATCTAAGTTTACAGTTGGTTTGGGGGTCTCTGTTTTCCCTCCCTTGTTGATTACCAGGAAGTATTTTTCAAAGGAGTATTTGTTAAGTATTTGTTGAAGAACTATGTGTGAGCTGTGATGGGGATTTTAAGGAAAGTAAAATTATGTAAATTTCTCCTTCCTTTAATTTTTTTAAGTTGGAAAAAGAAATGAATGAATGATGGAGTCAAACCGGGCAGTGATGACAAAAACAACATTACAGATGCAGGTGCTAAAGATGGGAGAGGTAAATGTCAAAAGGTGGGAAAAGGAAACTTGATTCCAAAAAGGTATCACGAATATTTGGCCAAAAGGGTACAGATATCACACCCTCCCCACTCCCTGGATTCAGACTGAACAAACCCCCTTTACAGGGAATTTTTTTTTTGGGACTGTGCCGACATCGTGAATTTCGTGTTTGGGATGCCCCGGGATTTTTAACTTCTTGTTTTGTGGCCCGTTCGTTTCTTAATCTGTTATCTTACAATCACGCATAGGTTTGTGCCTTTTTTTTTACATTGGACAGTAGATTTGGGTATTTTTATGCGGTTTTCGGGGCGTGTAGTTTGTTTTCTGGAGACGAAGTATCCTGTCCTTGGGACGAATGGGTTGTCATGTTGGGTTCTGAGGATGGTTTTTTCCCCTTTTCCTGTGTTGGGCCCCTTCCCACGTGTCCCTGGGAAAAATGTCCCCTGACTTCCTGAGAATGGCCCTATATTCCAAAAAATGCACCAAAGCTCCAAACAAATTTAAAATTCATCAAGAAAAACCCCCAACAGTAAATCATCCAAAAATCGTCTAGGAAAACCTCAAAATAGTTTTCGCAAAAAAAAAAGTTTAAGGAGAGCAAAATTAAAATCATGATCAAAACGTAAAAAGTTAAAACCAGATTTGCCCTATTTTGCTAGGGCCGCCAATCACCAAGTTTATTGGGCCATTTTTTTATTACCATTTTTAATAAGGTTTTGATCAATTTGGGCCATTATTTATTTTATCCATTTTATTTTTATTGATGGGTCCATATTGCAAATGGTCCTAAATTTTTTTTTGAAAAGCTCTTTTGATTTATCTTATCCTCCCAAAGTAAATCCCTGCAAAGCTTGTGACAGTTTTATCTTTCTTTAAAAACATTTTAAATTTTTTTGTATTTTTATTTTTATTTGGTCTAAACATTCATATTTTTCTGAAAAATTGTGTTTATTTTACTTCAACTGCCTTTTGGGCTTCTTCTTCTTTTTCTTCAATGTCCTACATGAGTGTTAAATTTCTAAAAGGTTTATTTTTAAGGGTTTTTTCCTATTTTTCCATTATCCCTTTAGAAGGGAAATCTTTTATTCCCTTTAGGTAACACCTTAAAAGGGGGTTTATCTGTTTCATTGATGTGCACACTTTAAATTGGGTGTTTGGATGAATTCGTCAGGTTTAATTTTTTTGTGGGTTTATTTTTAAAAGGTCTCTGACCCCTTTTGTAAGGGTTATTTGTATAAATTCTTCCCTATGTGTACATCTTTTCTGTATTTAAAATAATTTGTTAACCAAACTTTTTATTTTTTAGGTTTGCTTTGCTTTAAAATTGCGGATTTGTTTTTTCTTGTTGTGCCCTTTTTGGTACTTCTGTTTGTATTTTCATTTGTTTAATTGTTTCCCCTGGATGTTATTTTTGTCTTTATTATAGTTTTTATTTTTGGCTATATAGGATGCCATTTAATTTCCAAACCTTTTGGTTTTAAGGGGAAAACCTTTTAAAGTCAAAAAAAGATTGTGCTTTATACATTTTAAAATGTTTCCCTTATTTGTTTTTATCTCAATTTACCTCCATTGGGGTACTCCCCAAACCCTCAAAATCTTAAAAGATCTGCTAGGTATTAGTATTAAACATTAAACCCCTGATGGTCTTTAAAAACAGAATCCCTCAGATAAATTTTCATTCTTGGGTAGCTCTAGTCTTTAAAACATCTAAGCTGCTTGTTCGGTTTATTCCCCCATCTGAAGTTTTTTTCAGGTTTATTAAGTGTATTTATTTTAAACCAATTTTATTACTCTCTGTCCTTTGCTTTTTTTTAATTAATTCTTTAACGACTTGAATTGACAAATAATTCTTTTTTTGTTTCACTTCTCCGTAGTTTATTGGAAAAAATTATTTTTTCCTTCCTTAGCACATTTGTCCTATCCAAGAGTTCCCAAATTTTTTTTTTCCTCCGTGATTTGTTTATTTTATTGCTCCGTGATTAGGTGCATTTTCTGTATCGCCAGGAATCAAAAGGTTTTTCCAGCAAGTTTAAAACCTGTTGTACCAATTTAAGGGGTTAGATTACCTTAATAAAATTTTGTGATCCCCTGTTGTGCCATAAGCCTTAATGGGGAAACTAAAACTTTTCTTTTAAATTACAACATCCTTCATTAAAGTGGGCAAGGTATCAGTATGTAGTGTTGTTTCAAGAAAAATTGATTTAATGAAGAATTCTTTTTCTAACATTTCAATAGTGAGTGGTAAAAACGGTTCCGTTTAACTTTAGTTAAAATCTTTTCAGTTTTATATTTCCCTTAGCTCCATTAAGTTCTGCACTTTTTTAATCCTAAAGCTTTTTAAATACCAGTTCTTCAAAAAAGTTTTTAGGTTTTTTAATTTCAGGCATGATGTAAAGGAAGTCAAATACCAGGTTTTAAACCCCCTTTTTAAACCTCTGATAAATTTTTAACAATGTCATGAAGCTTGTAGTCAAATTTAAAATATTAACCCAATTTTTAATTTCATTATTTAACATTCCTTATAAGGCTTTTCCCATACTCAAAGTAAGCTGCTGCATCATGCTAAATTTGTTTAAAGAATATTTGGGACCCTTTGAGTAAGGGTAAAAAAATTGGCCTTCTTCAGATCAAAGCCTGTTTTGTGGCACAAGGTACTCGAAGGGGCGCTTTACAATATTTTCAGGTAACCCTGTTTTTGGAGTTTTGGGGATAACTTATTTCCCTGGGTTGGTGTTTAGGTTGGGATACGGGACTTCCGGAAATGTCAATCCGCGGCTGAAACATTTTCCCGATTGGTTTTTCTTCACACCTTTTTTTAATCATGTTGTTACAGGCAGGTGAGAATTTCTGAACAGGTTTGATAAAATCATAATTTTTACCGCCTTTTTCTAAGAAGGCCATTTCTAGAAATTCTTTAACAGGAACTATTTTTGGGTGCAAATTTTGTAATTTTGTATTAACCATTTAATTGGTTTCTTGAGAAGTTCGGGGGGGGTTGGGTTTTTTTTCTGATGCTTTATTTTAAGGTCTTTTCTTGCTCCTCAAATTTTAATCATTTTCGGAAGCTGGGTTCTTCTATTTTTAGTCAGTTTGGGTTTTATATATCAGTGGGGAGTTTTGAAAGTCTCTTTTAATTTTTTTTTTAATGTTGAAATTTAAAAAATTTAGGATTGTTTATGATTGATTAATCATTTATGGACTTAGAAATTTTCCCTTTTTAATGTTCCTAGGGGTTTTCGCTAGCTTAAAGTGTTTTTTAAAGACCTATCAAAAGAACCTAACATTATTTCCCAAAACCCAAAAGTTTAATTAATTAATTTATTTAAAGTCAATAAAAAGCATGCAGTGCTTTCCTACTTTTCAGTATGTTTTTTTAATTAATTTTCACTTTGCGCTCCTCTGTCCTTGTTAAAAACTCAGTGATCGTAATGATCTAGCAAGCTGTTGGGTTTAAATCCACAGTAGGATAGCAAATTCGTTTCTGGATTTTAAAATGGTATTCCTCCCTCAGACCAAGAAACTTGCCCTTTTTGTCAAAATAACACCCCTTTTTTTGAAGGCCCCCCAAAAATGATTAATTTTCTTTTATTTACCTCCTACCGTTAATTTTAACCCCAGTTTTGGGAATTTTTTCAAATAAAGTTAACAATCTTACTTGCATGAAAATCAAGGGATCTATTAAATTCACTCCTTCACTTTTTAAATTTTATTTTTTTCCATTACTGACCATCCCTGTGCATATCTCTTAAAAGTGAAGGAAACTACCTTCAATTTCTCCCAAAGATAGTTCCGCATTTCAACAACTTCTGTTTCATTCCTTGGGGCAGGGCATCGGGAAGCAAGAAAAATACTCGTAAACGTTTTTTAAAGGGCAATGGGTTAACACCAAAAAAAATGGGGTATTAAATGGATGGCTAAAACCGCTTGTAGCGCTCCCCAAAATGGATTTGACAACCAACACATATAAATAAGCTTGAACCAATATCATAAGGTTCTTGAGGGAGGGGGAAATTTAAAAACCCACCTGGATGTTAAAAATTAAGGTGGGCCCAGGAAGTAAGCTACAAGAGGAATCGGCAAAATGGAAAAGCATCCTTTCCTTTGCAAAAATGGTGGTTTGGCTAAAAAATTCAAACCCAACTCCCAAAACAGCATCTAAAAAATCTTTTAGACGGGCCAAAAAGGGTTAGACAATATCGCCCTGCATTTCCCGGTCCCCGGCGTGCTCGGCCTAGGAAAACCCCTTTTTTTTTTCCCTCCCCGGTTTCAAAGTGGACAGCACCTCTTAAACCCGGGTAGAAACTTTTTCAAATTCTCATTGGAACCCCAAAAACTTTCCCCCCTCTTGCGACCCGGGGAAATTTCATATCCATGGACGGTGTATCCGAACTCAGTAAATATTCAAAATTGGTTTATATTTAAAACGAAATTTTTTAGAGATTATGGATTTAAATTTTTTTGTTAAAACATTCCTATCAAAAATTTCATCATCTACTACCCTTTTTTAAAAGTTGGCTGAATGTGAGTAATATTTAAATTTTAAGTAGTTTCCCAAGACAGTCCCTTGCTGTTAACTAACTTTTTCATATGTTTCAGAGTTGTGGGATTGAAATGTGTTCCTTAGAAATTTAATTTATTTAAGAAATTTTCCCATTTGCGATTTAATAAACATTTTAAAATTTAAATTTTCCCTTTTTTTATTTATCCGTCTTCAATCCATTTTTCATAAATTTCATTTTTGAAACAATTTTGAAAATTCTGTTTAAAAAATATATAGTTTCTAGCCCAGAAAGAATAAAATGGGGGGGGGCTTATTTTTAATATTTTCTGGGAGACTTACAAAGTTTAATTTCAAAGGTTTCCCCAAAAGTTAAAAGTTTTTAGCAACATTATAAAAAGGGTTTCATCTTGAACTAAATTTATCATGGTCTTATGCTGGTCTTGGAAAAACTATTTGGGACCTGGCCCCTTTATCTACTTTAATACATGGATCTGGTCTTTCCGATTTGGGGCTACTTTTATTTTCCGATGCTGACTTGAACTACATGTTATCATCTTTGATCTTCTTGAATACTTTCTGGTCTTGCTATCTTGGCTATCTTATTATCTGGTCTGATTCTGCTTAAAATTGAAAAAAGGGGTTTTTTTTGTTTCCCCTCCTGAATACACGGAGGACTTTATCTTTAAATAGTTTTATAACCTAATCATTGGGTTCCCAATTTTTTCAAGATTTCTTCTTTGGGATTGGGGTTTTTATTTCCTTTTGGATTTTTGATTTTCCATAACCTTATTCCGTTGCCTTGGGGTTTTTGTCTCCACCACTAATTTTGCACTTTGGGGATCTCCGATTTCAAAAATCCTAATACCTTTCCTCTGGCAGTAACTTTTTCTTTTAGACCTAATTTCCAATTTAAACCCCTTTGGTTTTACAATTTTTCAGTTTTTGATTTCTGGGTTTTGGGTTCTAGTTCTATTAAATCGTCTCCTTTTTTTTCCGAAAGCCGGGTTACTCAAATTGCTAAATTTATTGTAACAAATATTTTGGCCTTGTGCAGCCCTTTTGCTTAGCTTCTTCTAATTCCCCACTGCATTTACAAATTTAGGGGGCGGACCGGATAATTTTTGGTTTTGATTTGGTAAATTTAATTTTCAAAATTTTGGATGTTTTTCCCACTTAGTTTAATCTCTTTCGAAATTTTACCCCAAAGCCTTGCCCCTTAGGATTCCCTCTTTAGTATGACTACTTTTTTAATATGTGGTAATTATTTTTTAAAATACCAAGTGTTTTTTTCGTCATATGAAACACTTACACTTGCTATTAAAAATTTTGCACAATGTAAAGTTTTCTCTTCGTTCATATTCTACGTCTAAATTCCCCTAGTTTTATTTGTGAACCCATTTTGGCGAATTTTTTTGATGGTTTCCCCCTTATTTAAACCCTTTAAAATTTTGAAGTTAAAAACCTTTTTACTTTCCTTTTATTTTTTAATTAATTTTAACTGAACATTTCTTCTTTAGGGTAATTTCGTTTTCCGGAATAAACCCCCAATTTTAATTCTTTCTTCTTAAAAGGTTGATCCCAATTATAATAAATTTTATTTTCCTTTTTTAAAACATTTTTTGGTTTAAATTGTTTTGTTCCCCCTTCCACCTGGGTTTTTTAAAAACCCAATAATCGCTTAAATAACCATTTCAACCTGTGCTTTTCTGGACCCATTTTATTACACTATTCAAAATTAGAATTTATATTTTTCTGTGAAAATTAAATTTAAATTGGGCTTTCTTCTTAAAATTTTTTTCTTAAAAGGCTTTCCTTTTAAAATTGTGCCATTTTATTATTTTATTGACTTCAGGTTTTGGTTTGTGGCTAAAATTTTCTAATGGAATTTTGGGGGACCCTTACAAACCCCCTTTTCTTTTAGAAGCCTTTTCCGTGCTTAATTTGTTTGACCAAAAATAATAGGTGAACTCTAGTAGCTAAAACTCAAAAGAATTTTATGTCAATTAATTTTAAAAAAGACTTGAAAAAGTGATTAATCGTTGAAGAAAAAAGAAGGTGCCAATCAGACCCTTTTTATTAAAAATTAAATTTTTAATAGGTGAAGTACCAAATTTAAAAAAAAACATTGTTTTAATTGGGAAAATATCTTTAATTTTTAAAAAAAATTGCATGGTAACATTTGTTGAATAATTCCCAACCCCCTGCATAAGATCTTAATAGGCAAGCAACATGAGTAAAATTATACCCTCTATTTATAAAAAAAAAGGCCTAAATTTAAGCAAATTAAAACCTTTTATGGGGAACAAAGATTTTTTTTAAAACTTAAACTTCCATAATAACACAAAAAAACAAAGAAATAAAGCATTGGAAATTAATTCTCTGCACGAGGTTAATTTTTTTCAATATTTCTCTTTCTCAAAAGGCAAAATTTAAAAACCTTGGGGCTTTAGTTTATATTTATTTTTATGATTCACAAACGAGAATATTAAAGGAAATCATTTATATATGTTGGGGTTGGTATACATTTAAATTAACCACTACAAATTAAAGTAAAAAATTTACATAAGAGAAAAAATAGATACTTAAATTCTTTAAAGTGGCATATTTTTCCCAAGTGGCTAACTTCAAGCAAATGGTTCAAATTAATGGCAACTTTAAAGTATTTTAAAGAAGAAATTAAAATTATATTTAATATTATTTTAAATTTTTGAAATCATCATAAAATGAATTCTTTCAATAATCTATTGTCTTAAGATCTCCCTATTATTTTTCTTTCGCTACAATTTATTTGGGAAAAAAAATCAGTGTGGATATTTAATATAATTGTTTTCGAAAAAAAAATGGGAAGGCTTAATAATTTAAATTAAGGAATTAAAAAGTTTATTTTGTGAAATCGTGCAAAGTAAAAAAGAGAAATTGCCAAAGTTAAACTGCGCGTTGTATGGACTTGAAAATACAGCTTTAGCACGAGAAATTTAAATTTAGGTCTTGACTGCTTTAAAATAAATTTTTAAGGTAATTTTCTTAGAATAAAATTTACATGGTTTTATGTGTCTTTACTAAAAAATGTTATATGGGAGGATTTAATAAATTTAAATGCCTTGATTTCTTAAAAAGTTTATGGCCTTACTGATTTGGAAATCTGAATAATTTAATTGTTGAAAATCGTTTACTTTTTTGAACTATATGTTGAGCAATTGTTTTAAAATTTTTTCATCGTTCGATCAAAAAACAAAATGACTTTTGTTAAATTTATTATTTATTGTTCCTTTAAAAAAATTACAATCTGGGTATTTTATCTTTGCCAAGAACTAATAATTATGGTAAGGTTCCCTAAAATGCTTTTAAACCTTTGGAATTTTTTGATTTTTTCCAAACCTCCTTACTTTCTTCCATTTTTTGGAAGAAATGGTTCCATTTCACCCCAATTTGGGCGGTAATGGGCAATTACAAAAGTTCAAAACTGATTCATGTGATTCTTTTAATCCATTAAAAGGGAAATAACGGGTTTGTTGTTCAATTTGCCAAAAACAGCGTTTTTAATGTCAGGAAGGTGGAAAGATTGAAGGGAGCAATTTGATCAGGAGTAAAGTATTCTAAATTGTTCTTACAGAAATCGGCTTTGCAAGTTTCAGAACTTTAGTCAGCGGGCCAGGAATTGAAATGGAAAGAAAGTATAAGGATTTTAAACTTTTAGGTGGAATTTCCGCTGGCTTCTCACCCCATTCCGTAGAAAATTTAAACCAAAATCAACCCATGGAAACGCTATAAATAAAATTTGCCAAAAGGAGTCTCTATAATAAAATTTTTCACATGCCTTTGATTTGTATCTAACCTTTGAAAATTCTTAAATTGATATGGCTTCAATGTTCCCGATTTTCAAATATTTTGCCTTAAAAAATCTACCGTCTGAAGTTTTTTTTGTTTTTTTTATTTAACGTTTTTTCATGTTGAAAACTCATTTTGACCTTTAATCAGAGACAAAAAACAATTTAGTAAACACATTATTAACTTCTTCTTTCCTAAATGAATCCTTGAACATTTTTTCTAAAGGGTATAAGTCGACGTCGTCCTAAAATAGCTTCAACCTTTAGGAATTTGGCTTTCGATAAGTCAGAAGAAATACAAATAACTTTTTTTAACATTATTTAGCGTTAGTTCCTTCACCCTACCTTTTTTAAATATTAAAATTTCTCAAAGAACCAAATTTGTCAATAGAAAATAAATGAACTGCCGTTTTTCCCGATGATCAGTGCCTGAACCTCCCAAAAAGAACAAATCTACAACATCATATTGACACCTTGAACAAAAATTTGAAAAAAATGCATGAAAACAAACAAAATAAAACAGAAATAAGAAAATGGGAAAACATCAATCTAGACATCCATTCATTCACTAAAATAAACCAAGTGAAAAAATTCAAATTTGGGGGGCTATTCAAGCGAAAACTGGATAGAGTAGAGGGAAAGGGGACAAAAAGCAAATGTGTAACCTCCAGCTGCCCCATTGTTAAACACCCAAAAATTTCAAGCAGCTAAGCAACGATGATCACACTTTTATCCCCCTTTTTTTTACCAGGGCCCAAAAATGGACATTAGAAAGCGCAGTCACAAAAAAAACTAAAATACATGTGAAATGCGTTTTTGGGAAAAAAACAACACAGAAAGACAGAATCCCCCAAACAGCATAAGAAAATTGGCACAAAAATGCGAATTACAAAATAAGAAAAAAATAAGTGGTTTGGCCCAAAAAGAATCATCAAACTCCAAAATTACAGAGTCTTCTACACAGAACATCGGGAAGGCAAGGAAGAACGGAAAGATGGTTAATGGCGAGGATCCTTGAAAGACAAAAATAATCACCAAACCAGAACGGGGCAAGACAAAAAGAAAACCCCGACACTGGGCCCCCCGGTAGCGTGTGACGCAAGAAGAAGCAGATTGCGACAAACTTTTATTAAAAGGGGTATCCGAAATTAGTGTAAGGGCTTTGGGTCATATTTTGACTTCCCCAAAAGACATTGATATAACATTTCAAATAGTATTAAATTACAATGAAAAAAGTGTCATTAATACTATCCCATTTCCCGCAAAGGCACATATCTCTTTTATCTCGTCTCTTTTGCCATTTTATCTTCTTATTGTGATATTAAACAGCCTTTGCCAAGAACCTTTTTTTTCAATCTTAAGTAACATTTGGAACTCTGTGCTTGTCCTTCGGCGATGTCCGTTTTAACCAGCATTTCTGGGTTCGCTCTCCATCAACCGCTGTCCCCAGCCAACCTGCAAGACCCCAGGTTGCTATTTTCTTTTTTGGGTGCGATCCTTGACACCCGGGGTGTCGAGCATCTCTGGCCGATTGCGGTCTTTTTTTGGACTCTTGGTTTCCTTCCGTCCAGTTTTGTAGGTTTGCTCCTCTGTCTTTGATTGTCCCCCTCTCTCAAAGGGAGTAGTAGTTCGCTACGAGCGAAACGCACTGGATTCAAGTCTTTGCTGGGCCCAGTTTTTTTTGCAACTTTGTGTGGTCCCCACACCCCACGCCTCCCGATCCTCCCATCAGCCTGTCGTCTCCCGGGGGGACCCCCCGTGCATCGTGCATGCGTGCTCCTCTGTCCTCGTGCGCCCACCTTTTCCCTCAGTTCTCCCTTGCTCCCCTTTACCAGCCTCTAACTGTCCGGACACTGGGCTCAACTGGGCCCCCCCACCTCTCCCCCGGTTTCCGCCTTTGGCCCAATCCCCTCATCTCGGCCCCTTTTTCTCGGGGGGGGCAACGTCTTCTCTGGTTTGCCCCCTTTGGTTATTCCTTTAGCTTCTCCGGCCGGGCGACGTGCAAATAGCCCTCAATTCCGCTCGTCTGGTTTTGGGGGCGGATTTATCTCAAAAACGTGAAAATCTGGAACGGTAGCTAGTTAAACTTAGAAAATATCGTATACATCCCGTTCCAAAAAAATCGCTTAAAGCTGTCAACAATTATCCAAATTTTTAAAAAGCCTAAAAAAAATCTATTGCCGAAGCATGGCCCCATTTCCATTGATTTAATGCTTTTTAGTTGTAGCCCAAATTTTTCGTTGGAGTGAAAAAACAAAAATTTCCCCATTGTGTTTCTTCTTTTTGAATCGGGGAAAATAGTTGGAAAAATTTTTGTATTTTTAAACCCTTTATGTCGCCCCTTGCCCAACCACTCTGTGTTAATTGTGATCTGACCAAAAAGCGATTGTACGTTTCTGTTTGCGCCTACAAGTACCAGAAATCCGATTTCTCAACGCTTTTTTTACTAGGGTAGTTTTCCTGGCCCCCTACCTCGTCTTCTCTTAATTCCTCGTAGGTCAAATTATTACGCTCCCTTGCAGCCCCGGCGCTTTTTTGATAGTATAAATGCAATCTTTTCTTTGCTTCGTTTTTTACCCTCTTTTAACCCTCTTTGTATATTTTTATTGCCTACAACGTGTATACTTTTGCACTTTGTACCTAAACGCATGACTTCTACACGTTTGGGACATGGCACCCGTTCTCAAACCCCCTTTTGTCCCTCTTTTGACATGCGTGGCGGGAACAGGGGTTTTTATTCTTTACACCCCAAATTTCTTAACCACTCGGGCGAATAGTGCAGTGTATTTTTCAAGCAAATGACATATTTTTTGTGAAAAGCAAGTGTTTGGGTTTTCAGGAGATTTCACCACAGTCTGATTGATGGAATATTAAGTGATTAAGCTGTTGCCTGTTTTTGAAGATGGGGGGAAAAAAACCAATTTGGTCAAAAACTAAATGGGTACCTTTCATGGTGCATTATTAATATGGTGTAATGAAATTTCAATTTAGACCCTTTTATGACATATGTAGGATTTTTTGCTTTTGTGAGGTTCATCAAATACGAAAAGAATAGAAAATATGACATGAAAAACAAAAGGGTTTACCTCCTTACCTTTTTGTTCAAAAATTGCCCAAAAAACTTTAAACATTACTGAAAAACTGAACTAAACTGAATAATCTCAAACCGATTTTCATGGAGAAAAAAAAAGATCATGAATTAAATCCCCTTCCGGCCCCGATCATATTGAAGGCACCATTAAAAAAGTGGACACATTTACATATCAAGTGTTTTGGTGGCACAGTTGAAGATGTTGGATTAGAATAAAAAAACCAAATCATCATTTTTTTAAAAGAACCTCGACTAAAGAATGATAAAATAAACAAGTTGATATTTAACTCTCAAAAAGCTATCCTTCTGTATGGGCGAACTTTGAGAACAACTAAGGGAACAAAAAAATTTTCAGACATTTATTCATCAATAGGTGCATGCTCAAGATCCCCATCCGAGGGTTTAAACAGGACCACAAACGGGGAATTATGGGATAGAGCAAACAACGCCAATGGAACAAGAGAAAAAGGGGCAGAAGGTGGTGGTGGATAGGATACACGCGGGGAGCCCCCAACATCCGGACACTCCCCCCATGGAACTCCCAGGTAATAGAGGTAGGAAAGACCAATGAACACGTGGAACCCCCAGGTATTAGAGGTGAGAAAGACCAATGAACACGGGGAAACCCCCCAAGTAAAAAAAAGGGAAAAAAGGCCATAAACCCGTGGAACTCCCGATAAAAGGAAAGGGAAGACCCAAACATGGGGAAACCCCCAATTAAATGAAAAGAATGAACACATGGAACTCCCAAAGTAAAAAAGGAAAGGGAAAGACCCGTGAACATTGGAACTCCCAGGTAATAGAGGTAAGAAAGACCAAAAACCCGTGGAACTCCCAGAGCAATGGGTAAAAAAAACCCAGAACACGTGGAGATGGACTGCAAGAAAATGGGGAGAGTGGAAAATCTGGAAAGATAGTTGAAAAAAGGGGACGGAAGACCTTTTTTGTGGGCTTTTACCTAGGGGCGAAGAAAAACTAAAAATATAGAAATATCATAGAAATATACAGACAGGGGGTTTTTTTGTTTGGGATTTTTGAAGAACATGGTAAACTTGCATTTGTGTTTTTGGGGCTCCTTCTCTCATCAGATAGCTTGCCCCAAAGGCAGAACTCTGCCACATTAAGCCCTTCTCTCCCCGACCCCCACCTAACCGATAACCCTCTTTTCATGTTGCACTGTTTTTAGGGACTCCGTTCTCTGTCAGCTTCTCATAACTCTGTGTTTGGCCCGGGTTACAGCCCTAATATCTTTTAAACCAGCTGTCCCCCTATCTAAAGTCATACTCAAATCATCATTTAAACCCCTAATCCATCTTTTCCTTGGTCTTCCTTTTCCCTTTTTAAAGGATGCCTCCTTCAAATGTCTTCCCCAACCCTTCTAGTCTCTTTTATGCCCAAAAATACCAATTTTCCCATTCATATTTTAGCATCAGGCATTTTTTCTTTGATTTTGAGTTCTTTCTGGAAAGATTTTTCTCTTTGAACCTTATTTCAAAAAAATATCTATATAATTAAAATTCAAAATCTTAGGATCAACTTATCACTAATACACGTTCTACAAATTTTAACTGTAGATCCCGATAACTTTTGTTTATTGGTTCTAAACTGCGTCATTCCCTCGGGCGAACCATGGTGCTCAGTCCCCCCCAACAGATATCGAAAATAGCATACTGATGGTTCCTGTGGCCCCTGATTAAACCACCTCTCACTCTGCCTCTCAGGCTCAGTTCGCAACAACGGTAACCCAAACTGAAATCCGATCGATTCAACATCGATTTATAATCCCAAAGAGTCTCGAAGGGGAAGAATATCCCCTTATCCATCTTAAACCCCCCAACAATCATGCTGGATCAAACCTGCCCGCTCTTTTTCTCCCCCCGGGGGACATTATATCCCTCCCCTGGGGGTTAAAACTTCTAGAAACATCCCCTCCGAAACCTGCCTTCTGGATCTTGTAACTCGACGAGTCGTAACAACCCCCCTTAAATTTCCCAGAAATCCAATGGGGCAGCGAAACGGCCTCAATCCATCCTCACAAGTAGTTGTCTGTTTCCCCCGCTCTCCAAAAACCTACCATGCGCATTAGCCAAGAAACCCCACCGGTTTCTCCCCCGTTGAACCGACCATCGGTATAACGTGACAAGATAAATCAACCCTGCAGGTTCTGGGCAGATTGTTAACTGCAGGCTCTGGGAGTACATATCCATAGTCTCACCTGTCTTGATATACCCCAAATTTTCTTTTTATGTGATGTCTCAAATGTTGTTATACTGAAAGTCTCACCTGGTTTTGGGGTCCAATTTACTATTCTTTGCCATTAATCCTTTGCTACTAAGACGTATATATACTTTTCCCCATTCCCAAAGACGCATTAAAAATCTGTTTTATCTCTCCTCTGTGGGAAAAAGCGGGCCAAAAACGTACCTGCGCTATATTATTCAAGATGGGGGGTAGGCGGATTTTAAAACTGTTTTAAAAAAACATATGGACTTTTTTAGTAAACATACAATAAACAGACTTTTTAATACTAACAAAAAAAAACGTCCTATAAATCCCCTTTTGCCCCAAAATGTAGATAAATTACGATTGTAATTATATTTATAATATAAGTTAATTTAACAAGTACCTTCTTATAAACCTAACTTTGTCAGTGTTTAAACATAAAAATAAAAAAACGATGCCTAGCTAGTAAGTAATGTGCCAAAATGTAGATAAAATTACGATTTAAAAATTATTGTAAAATTTAAAAAATTACCTTCTTTTAAACATAACAACAAAATACGCTCCCTAGAAAGTGTTGTGTCCAAAGAGAAAGGAATATTCTTTGTATAATTTTAAAACCCAGCTATAGGACTCAGTATTAAAATAGTCAAGACATGTCTTTTACTTTCACCAAAAAAATTTTCCATAGATAAAGTTCCTTTAACTGGCTTAAAATGTGAAAAATTGAGAGAGGTTTTCATGTTAAAAAATCGTATAAAAATCATAAAAAAGATTTAAAAAGGCACCAACTATTGACTATTACATGACAATGGCACATGATAATCTGGTTGAACAATTGGTTTATCACCCACACAAGCATTATTTTTTGTCCCGGAAAACATCAATTCCCTGAGCAGTTGCATCGGGTAGCAAAAAATAACAGAAAAGGGTATAACACTCAGTGTTTGCTTTTTGACATATTAAATTAACCTGATCTGTCCTCATATCATCTGGATAGGAATAAAGTTCTTCGACAAACCAAAAGGGAGACTTCCCTTGTAACACCAGTTACATGAAATTCTCATTAGAAAATTTTTGTGTCTGGAACTCAAAAGAAATTTTTTATTTCTCTTTCCCAACATTTTCCTCCAATATATAAAAATCAGGAATTTCAATGCTTTCAAAAGCGTTTTTCAAAAAAAAAGGAAAAAAAAAATTCATATAGTAAATATATTTTGTTACTTTTATTTTATGTCTAATCAATTGTAGTGTTGTAAAAGGGTTGGGACATCATTTTTTCCTTGTTATCCTGTATCACTATGATCTCTTGGAATAATGTATAAAAAGTTGTCCAAGTTTATTCTGACTTTTAAAAAAAAAGTTGGTATTAGCTATTGATCTCCTTCAATAATGAAAAAAAGTTGGTTTTGGACTTTTGATCCCCTTGACATAATATAATAAAATTGGGTATTGAACTATTATCCCCTGACCTAATGTAAAAAAAGTGGGTATTAACTATTGTCTCCCGACAAAATTAAAAAAGTTGGCATGTAGACTATTGATCTCTTGACATAATGTAAAAAAAGGGGGTATTAACTTTTGTCTCCTTCAACATAATGAAATAAAATGTGTTCCATTTTTTTTCATATTTAAAAAGAAATAAAGGGAATGGACTAAAGTACCTATCAAATCTCACTATTCTCTGCTTCATATCATATATATTTTGTTAAAACCGATTCATCTGACTAGAAAGATAAGTTCTTGGTCACGAAAAACCCCAAAAGGGAGATTGTCCCAAATTGTAACTCCAGCACATAAAATTCTCATTTGACATCCATGTGTTTACGAACTCAAAAAAAAAAACTTTTTTTCCGGTTCCAACATTTGCTAACATTTCCTCAACAATTGGAAAAATAAAGGGGAAAGATCAATGCAATTTCACAAACTGCTTCCAAAAAAAGTAGCAAAATTCAGTAGTAGATAAATATATTTATTAATACTTTTGTTTCCCTTTTAATCAACTGTGGGGATTGCAAACTTGTGACTAATTAATTTGGGTTACTGATAAGTGATGTTGTTTATGTCTAATCAAAATGTGGTGTTTCAAACATGTAGCTTACTTATTCATGGATAATGAAAAGGACTCTAAGCTGATGTAATACAATGTTATCATATTTAAAAAATTTAAACTAAATATTCTGTATAAAAAAACTAAAATGGGATGTGGGGCAACAACTATAGCTCTTATCGAAAACCCTCTTCTGAATACACAGCATCCAACAACAAATTTCTAACATCTCAAGATGTATTGTCTAAACGCGTTTCCCCCAAAAGTAACAACAATGGGTTTTTGGGAAAACCGCCTCAGCCTGTGGCTTTTACATGGGAATATTGGTTTCCAATACCATTATAACGTTTCCCTAAAAATGTTTAAAAACCTTTAAATTCTATTCACTGCTATGGGGAAATTCATGTTTTGACCTAGAAACAAAAAAATAGTTTTTTAGCTCCCCTCGAAAGTAAAACGCGAAGGGGTTAAGGGCCCCGGAAAAAGGGGGGAAATTTACAATTTTAATAAACCCAAAGAAATGTTGCAACTTCTTGACTGACAGGGAAATTAAAATTGTTATAATTTATATTTTCCATTCATCCAACATTACAATCCCTTTTCTCCATATTTTTTTCTCAGCTTTCATAGCTAATTTTGTTCAAGGTGACTCACTTAAGTTAGTTGGAAGAATTCTAACAAATAATTTCTTGTTAATGCGTGTCTACTCTTTATGCAAATTTGATACATTTTTGCAGATGTGAGTGTTCCAGTTAAAAAGGGTTTTAAGGGTTTTTCGGCCGGGTTGATTTCATTCCGGGTTTTGCCCCATTTGGTCCCTCACAGAAATAAAAGCCCCTCTTAGATATTGCACAGTCGAAATCCTGCTCCCCAACAATCCCGGGGGCGAAAAAAAACCACATGGAAACTTGGGTCGGTTGAACCCCGGACTTTTAACTTAAAAGGGAAAAGCTTAACCAGACCCCCCAATCAGTTAAAAAAAATGAAAACCCTAAAAGGGTTTAAATTAAAATATGGCTTTTGTCAGCATCTAAAAATTTCTAGTCCCTGCAGTTATAACCCCAAAAATTTTAATAAAAGTAAAACTGCACAAGAATATATAGTTTTTCTGAATTTTATACCATTAATTTTTAAACCTTTGTCCATATCGACCCCTTTTTCCCTCTTTGTGATTTTTTTATGATCCGTGTCTGAAGTGTACATTTATTATACCCAAAGTACATCCGATTTCAGGGGCCTTTTATTTCTGGGGGGCCCTGGTCCCCATGTGGCCCTTTTAGTGCAGTGTTTATTTTTTGCTCTCCATAGGGAAAAAACCACAGGCGTGGTAAAAAATCTAAATTGAACAACTGTTTGCGTCATGTAAACCTTTGTTTTATACCTTAGGTTGATCAAAATTTGGAAAAATAAAAAAAAAAATTTTTAAACAAACAAAAATCAAAATTCGCCATCTGGTTATCATGAAAAGGATAAAGAAATTAGAATACAAAAAACATGGTAGATGGGTTTCAGACATGGTAAAGGTCCCAAAATCATATTTTCAATAAAAAAAGCTGATAATACAATGTAGATCTGAATACATATTTATAAATTTAAGGGCCCAACTATGTACAACATCAGGGAATGAAACAATATGAAAACATGGGAGTATCCATCCCCTCCTTTTGGCTAAATCAAGTGTAGTGCTCAAGGGGCCCGATGGTGGAACCTTTAAATAACTAAAAGATACCTCTTATACACAATAAACAAAAATTCAGGGAGCTCTCTTCAAAGGATCAGGCATTGGGGGCCTGGTTCCCCCTACTGGGTCCCCAAAATTTAAAGTTATGGGGTTGGCCAATAAAATTAATCCTTCCCATTTATCACTAAACTAAACATTACTCATGAACAAATAGTTGATGAAACATAAGAATGGCTGGATCAAAGTGAATGGGGGGTACTCCCAAATTTCCCTTTTATACAAAAAATGAAAAATGAGGCCTGCTTCTCTTTGGTGAGCTTTAATATGTACACTCCCGGATCACTTGTGGGTCTGCCAAATATCCATTTTATGAAATTTTTTCTATGCCCATTTTTACTTCAAGTTAAAAATGTCCTTGGGGGCATTAATGAAAAATATAATCTAATATAAAGATCAAGTTCTAGTCCTCATGGAAAAAACCAGTAGACTGGAAGACAAACACTGGATATGATTTGAAAAGCTCCCCCAAACCTAAAAAACAGACCAGGTTATATTTGACTGAAAAACCTGCAGATCACAAACACTTTATAGACTCGAAAAGTCAAATACCCTTTAGTGTGGGGGAACAGACCGAGCATATCCTGCAAAACCCCTCCTTGTGAGCTGAAGCAACATGTACACCCGTCAACCTGAAAAATAAGCTTTGGAAACCCGACGACCTGAATGACGCGGTTTTTGGTCCCGTAAAATTGGCCCTGACCAGAGTAAGCTGAAGAAAAGTTCCTAGTCCCGTTGAAGGGGGCGATAAAACGTAGATCCTTTTTAAGTTGAACACATAAACGGGGCGGGTGTAAATCGGGAAAAAAACAGCTGGGGAAACCATTGCGAACACGTGAAAAAAAAACAAAATAGACATAAGGCAAACCTCAAAGTCATTCATATTCTCGCCAGTACTCGGGTTGGTGCCTGCCCTAAAGCTTTCAGTTTGAAAGAAGAAAAATAGTTATTCACCCCAAATTTAATTTATGATGCTCAATCAATAAAAATCAATTTTTATAAAATTTTTATACGATCTATCAGGGTTGGGGGGAAATGAGGGGGGATGGAGGGGTAGGAAATGAGGGAGATGGAGAAATGAGGAAGGTCCATTATTTGGAATATATACAATGAATAGCAAAAATCAAAAAATTTATAAAGGGGGAAAAGCTAAAAGGGAAAAATCAAACATCTAAACCCTTCCAGGAACAAATACAACACAAAAGGGAAAAAATGGGGGGGATAAAAAATTGAGTAAAATCCACTCATTGTGATATGTGGTTATCAATAAAATATTACAATAAATAACCACTCATTGTGAATGTGTGTTTTCAATAAAATAAATAAGATAACCATTTGTGATATTGAGTTATCAATAAAATTACAGAGAATAACCATCATTGTGATATTGTTTATCTAAAATAAACAAAAGAATAACCCCTATTGTGATATTTTGGTTTCCCAAAAAAAAATGGATATGCTGTGACCAGTTTATCTACACCCCCATCAATTTAAATGGCGATCCCATTTTTTCTTCAAGGGGAAAAAAAGAATATTAAACCCCGATCACGGCTATGTGAAAGGAGTGAAGAAAAACTTCTATAAATAAAAAACATTGCAGAAAATTTGGGTGTCATACTTGTAGGTTTGGGACAATTCCCAGGCTCAGATCCCTACAAATCACAAAAAGTGGGTTTAAAAAGTTATAAATATGGAAAATTGAAGAAGAACCTTGATATCAGATTATGGAAGATGCAGAACGAAATATCTAGACAGGCGAGACAAAATATCTACAGGCCACAGAATGTCACCAGATGTGGTTTTTGGAGAATCTAAGGGAAACCATGGGCAAAAAACATAATGTTCATGTCTGAATGGGTCTAGAAAACTTAAAGATAACCAATTATCGTATAAAAAAGGGCAATCTAATTTTTTGGACATGTCTGTAAATCTTGAAACCTGAAAGAACTTTTCCAAAAAAAGAAATCGGGAAACAATTCCCGAGAAGAATGCAAATTTAGGGTAGACAGTATGGTGAAAACTTAACCCTATGTAGGTTTAATCAAAAAAATAGGACGGAATACAAGAATATGAAAAACTGAAGGAGGGGGTTAAAAAAATATAGATTAGATGGTGACAACGGCAAAATCAATAAAAAAAGAAAGGAATGAGATAAAAACAGCGAGAAAATTCTAACGCCTGGCTTCGCGGGGAAAACAACATAACTGTTCAAGTAAAAGAGCGTTTTGATTGTGGGGTCCCGATCAATGAAACAGTCAAAATCAACTTGGGAGAATGACCGGGGGGATTTTTAATTATACAAAGTCCGTTTACAAATTTGCCATGTTTAAAATCTGTAACCATTTTAACTATGATGTATTTTCTCAGACTTGCAAATAAGTACCAAATTTTTTTTTTGTATCGTATTTCCATGTTTGTTTTTTTAAATTTTGTCAGTGTTCAGGACATATTTTAAAATTAACATCTGCCCAGCGTGTTCGCGCGTTGGATGATGGGTGACCCCCCCTGTGGTCGGGTTCAATTCGCTGCTGGCAAAAAAACCACAGATTCTCCAGATTTATGGTTTGTGGGATGAATCGAAGGGTTCCCCATTCCATAAATCGAAAGCTGAAAGGGTCAACAAAAAAAATTAACTCTTGGGGCATCTGGGCAGGAATGTGACTGTCTATTAACACCCCGGGGTTCTGAGTTCAAATCCCTGGGGCATTTGGTTTTGCAAATTGTTTTGTGGATTTTTAAAAGGACAATACCACCGTTCAAAAAAATGGCAAACTACGGCAAAATACGTCTGAAAAATCCAAAAAAGGTTCAAAAGCTGGGGTTTATTAGCAAAGTTCTGTAAAAATATGCAATTCAAAAATGTTTATTACATCCCTTTTCATCAAAATATTTCTTTGTCATGTTTTGGTCATTTAGAAACAAGTGTAAATTTTGAATGCACATATAAATTCTAAATTAAACGGGACTGCAGACCCGTTTCCGGTTCAGGTAATATTCATGATGTCATGCGATATATCGGTTTTTGGATTTTTTCCCCAAAAGCGAATGTACCCTCCCCCCCTTTAAAAAAATTTTTAAAAAAATCTTCAAAGGGGAAAGTACATATATTGGGTACATTCCCTTTTAAAAAAAATTTAAAAGGGGGGAAAAAAGGGTTATTTTGTTTCAATAGACTTTGTTTTTAATTAATATTCCGGATTTTACAGTTAATCTGGTACTATTAGATCAAATTTTTTTATTAATAAAAAAGTTTTAATTGAGGGAAAAATTTGTTTGATTGTTTTTGAAATGTAGTATCGATAGTTTAATTTTTAAAAATACTGTAATTGCATCTAAAAGGGGTACCCCTTCCCATTTATTGACGTGCCCCATTTTAAAAGTGAATATTAAAAAAATACTGCACCTAGTTAGATGGAATTTTAAGAATATTTAACATATTTCTTCTTTTTAAATCTATTCTAAAACATCTATAATATTGATTAATAAAACCCCAAAATAAAAATTTTTTTTCTTTTTTCTTTTTAAAAAAATTCATGCTACAATAATCAAATTTTCTCAAACTATATCACCTGATGTAAATTTTTATTATATTAATGTATTACACCCAATTGAACAATTTAATATATTATTCTACTTTAGAGAAAACAGTAAATAGTTAAAAAAGTTAAACAATTGACATTGTTTTAAATTTGATAAAAAATAAATCGTCAGAGGTCAAAATATTACAGAAAAAGGTTAAATTTGTGGTGACTTGTTTCTTTTTTTTCTTTTTTTTTCTCAACCCTTTTTTACTCCCCCCTGGAAATAAGAATATATTTATAGAATTGCTTTTTGGGCTTCATAACAATGTCTTCCCCCCTCTGATCCCCCCTTTTTCATGGACCTTTTGCTTTTTCACCCCTTATACAATACATGTCTAAAATTATATTTTTCTTTAATTTTATACTGACCATTGCTTTACAAATATGGACCCCCCTTTATGTCTTTTTATTATTTTATATGAATGTATTACCTAAAAAAAATTCCCCCAAAATTTCTAATTTTAAACATCAAAAAATTCTATATGCAAAATCAAATACATATTTTAATGACATATTTTTGGGCAACCCAAAAAAAGAAACCCAAACAATTGCATCAAAATTCCTTTGTGGACTGTATATCTTGTATTATGCCCTTTTTAAGAAATTGTCATTTCATTGGGGCATTACCATTTTTTCAGATGATATTATATAGTAATTAAGTAAGACAGGTGGGACGAACTCACACACTGTGACAGTCCACACCTTTCCCATTCGATTCATTGTGACTGTCACCAGACCCCCATTTGTATTTTTCACTTTAATCTTTTTCAATCAATTATTATTTAAAATCTTGTTTTTTTTACTAGTTTTAGTTGTCCAAATATTTATAAACCAACTGACTAAATAATTATATAATATTAAATTTTGGTTGTTACTTTATGTTTGTTCCTGAAACTATATCGTTTAAGTAAAGCGTTTCAGATTGTAACGTCGCTTTGACATATATCATATCCCCAGGCCATGGTGATAATAACGGTCATATGCCCCTTCCAATCACTCAGACCAGATCGGGGTTGCTCAGCAGTGCATAATTAAACAAGTGAAAATGTACTATAACTATGGTATACGCGCTGTTTCTTGTATTTACATAATATCAGTCTTAATATGCTTATTAACGTAAATGCACTTACCAAGATGTTCCCACCTGTGTCACCCCGAAGGTTAAAAAGACAAACAAAATTCCTATGGCACTATAACAGGGAGATAAATATATATATAAATGTTGAATATAGTAGATATATATAGATTTTAATGAAAACATCGTGTCCGGTACCCAAATGTTAAAGTCATTTTTATTGGTTGACCTCATATTACAGAAATGAAAGACTCAAAAGTATTGGTAGATATCGGGTGTTCTAAAAAAGTATACGCTCAATAAACAGAAGTATCAATATAAAATTTGCTAGTATGCATAACAGTATTACTTTAATCCCCCTTTAATTGAATGTCCATGCAACGTGACTACAAAACTGAGTTTCAATAGATGTATTGAAGGATACTATAAAATCAAACTGATTTTTAATAGATTGGGCGTTAGCTGTAACTTCGATGTTGAAATATGTAAATGTGACCCCAAGACCGACAAGTGTGGACTCCTCAGAACGGGGTTTTATTGATTACTAAGAGAAACTATATCACTCCAGGCAGACCCTAGGTGTTCACTCTCCCATGACTTATAAATGTATGCATCTAATACTCTCGTTTGGGGCTTGTTGGTTAAACACCTCCTATTCTACTATCGTGCCATGTGGATTCCAAACATTTTATATCCCGGATATAAACATCAATTTATCTTCATCGAAAAGGAGGTCATCAGAGCAACTATAAACAAAAAGTTGGTGTGGTCACTGAAAAGGGTGTAACCTTTTTCTATCTCAGGAGATCACTGAGCCAGTCTGCTCTCTTCCGCGAAACACCGCATGTTCAGGACCGTATGTCTACCGTGACCGATAAACATATGTAAACCGGGGCTGCAGTCTACCTAAACCAAGAAGTTAGAAAATCCCCATAGGCGGCATCTACTCATACCGCAAACTGCCGTGTTGTTGGAGGACAGTTGAAAGTCTAACCTCTATCCGCATGCTCGTGGTTGTCCTGTATTGATTGATTCAATTAATGGTTGGGCCATTATCATTGCACTTCGGCGGTAACTATGTTGCTCCGATCTCTTCTTACACAGGAAGATCTCAGTTCAGTACACGAACCCGTAGCCCCGGTGGGGGCCCGCGATGTAATTTTGAAGATAATTTTGAGGAATTTTATTAAAATTTTCAAAAATTTTCATCTTTTCTAATGAATATAATGAAAAGAAAAAAAAATGCATTAGTTGCCCTTTGCTCCCACTCACGTGACAACGACCTTTCTGTGCAGCTAGCTGAAATTCTCCAGTCAATATCTCACATAGATGTGCATGTCATCTGTATATACAGCATTATCTTTTTCTGCGTTATCTGCTATCCTTTGTTTAATTTCAGTACTGCCTTTCACATCATTTTCCTTTCCCAGAGTAATTATGATTTTGTAAAGTTTGTAGTTTCTCCATCTATCAGGACCCATCTTTCCACTTTTGGGATAATTCAGCTGGGTTGACCCTCACCTAAATGGAACATTCACGATATTCCGCGTTTGATCCTTGTTTCCGTAAAACTTTCTCTCTGTCTCGTCTACCTAGATTTTTCCCGTTTTTCCGTGTGTTTAAACCTCCTTCTCATCACATGCCCCAAAAATGATTCTCCTCTTTCTTATATTGATGATAGCTTTCTCTGTAACGTCTCATTAACCCTCAACATTACTCATTTTTGCATTTTCCATGGGGTTCTCATCATTCTTCTTAAAGTATTAGACTCTCCTAAATTTTAAAAAGTGAATACGGGTCAAAGGTACTTGTGAAAAATCTTTTTTTGCAGGAACAAATAAATAAAAAGAAGTAATATTATGTTTAAATATATAAATAGAAATTTAAAATGAAGCTTCTAAATATTTATGTATGCTTCATATTCTTCTTTTCTTTCAACTCTCAACAGGGACAGGTCTTCAACAAACTTCTTCCAGTTCTTGAGCTTCTGGGATCATTTCCCTTATTTCCATGTTTTACCTATCATTATAATTAGCCTTCATCTCTCTCTTCATTTAATTATTCATTTTTTTTGCCTTATGTGATACCATCATACTGTCTTTGTAGTAAAACAACAATTTATTAAGTATCCTGACCTTTCCCCCCAGTTTTCTCAGACCTCATCTATCCGCTAAAACACATCAGATTGTAGGTTTCTGTACATCGCCTATCGACGCGATCAAAGGAAAAAATATGCATGACTGAAATAAAACTATGTACCAAAAGAAAAACGTAAAACAGGTTACCTTGTTTTGTAAAGTACAAAAATAAGATAAACGACTTTTCGACAAAATCCTTTGTCAAACAAAGGATATAGAACGAACCGTGGAACTATCATGCCACATTAACTTTAGTACGCGTCGAGTCCGGCCCGTGTGTTTGCAAGAGCTCGGAGGGCAAACAGTCGTAGCACTGCGACCTAAAGGCATGTCGAAAGAGGAGACGGAGGTGTGGTCTAGGAAGCTCCCATAGTAAATAAAAGCGCCCGGAAATCGGATGTGCTGGCCTCTTGGAGGCGCATAACTGACACAACGTAAGTCTCTTAACTTAGATCACATACAAATCACAAAGATGGTTTAAAAAGTAGTCGATATGAAGTGTTCGAAGAAGTAGAAGATCGAGTACAACATGAATAGATATTTAGAGGTCTAAAATAAGTAGGATTTGTTAACAAGAAATCCCAATATAAGCTCATTTTATTGGAAACAAACAGTTGTAAATTTATGATTATCATTCGAGTTAGAATTAATTTTAAAATATTTGCTGATGTCCCTTCTTGCTTGCTATGACACTGTCCTATTTTCAAATAGTGTCATGGGATTATAACATTAATTTTTTCAGAAAAAATGGATGCTTCTATCAATATTCTGCAGCACTATAGCAATCAAATTCAGTGAACGTCAAACAGGAATGTATCTGCGTACTATTTATCTCCTTAATGCGTGCTTGTAAGCCGTGGTATTTCCCACTCTTGTTGCTGGCATTGTTATAGCTTTGACCACGACAATCTTTGATATTAATGCCATTTTTGCTTTAAAAAATCAAATGAATGTTGGGCGCGTTGTTCTGCAGTATGACCTTCCATATCAGAACTCACAACCTTTCCACTGGTCCAGATGGTAACATATCGCACTATTAGGTGAGTTGGTCACATGCGAAATGTCTGGAGTAGAGTCAGTGATATGGAAAGTACTGCTTTTCTTAATTTCGCAAATAATATGATCCAGTAAGCTTGATGCAATTAGATGGATAAACTATTCAAAAATGCAAAACCTCGTTCTGCTAAAATTGGATAACTAAGTAATTCGCTGTAAAAGTGTCCCTCAATATGTTTTTCGGTCTCCAATTTGGCTTACAGTTGAGACGACATGGCATCCTTCTTTTCCAAACTAAGCGCGAAATTATCGCTTGTCTATGGGAAAGGAGGGGTTGTGCTTTCTTCATGTCTTTTCAACAAAATATTTGCGTTTTTTCAGTTGTCAAATCCTTCTTTCGTAAACGAGCACTTGCATTTATTTTAAACTAAGTTCTGAGGCGTAAAAACTGCGGAAGGAACAGAAAGTGGGTTATGAGTAAAATTTAATGTTCCTTTGTTCAACTCAAGTTTTCGTTTGAGTAGAATCATTGCAAAGGGACACTCCTACACAAAAAGTAAAAACTGTAACGTTGTTGGTGACTAAATGTGACCCCCACCTAAGTCAGGAATTGATGTAAGCATAACCTGGTCCTAACCTAAATAAAAATAAATGGAAGGGATATTGTACCACCTCCCAACATTGGTTCCATGTTTATGACCAGTGACAGCTTAGCTCTGTCACATAGGCGCGGAGCCCCCTCGAGCGCGAGGGCCATGGCATTGCTACTTCTGTACTAGAGCTAATCCGGCACTGGCTATGGGTTCCCAGACATTTGCACATTTGATTGCTACAATGACAGTTGCGTACCTTACATTGACCTGACCGATGCACATATAGACAGTTGTATACATGATGAACATAGGAACATTTCGTACAGCCGTTATTGGGTACCATTCGGCTCAAGCATTTTAGTAACGATATGTCACGGGCTGTAAATTGCTGTCTTATGGCATATGCATTTGTTGTTCGAGAATATTCATAGAAAAGAGATACTTTCAACATACTGTTTCTTGTTATAGAATGATTTCCTTGTCCAAATTTCTCAAATTGTTATTAATTTGCTATGGACATTATTTTTCGTTTCATCCCGAAAGACTAAAAGTGGACTTCTATTAAAATCATTCTGCCAGGTTGCAATATTATTAAGTGTTTATATTTACAACTGATCTCTCCAAGATCTATACATTTCCTCCATACTATACTATTCTTTATCCAGAATCACATGTAATGATTCCCTTTGAATTCATGAGCAGACGACAATTAGAAATTGTAGATACATGTTTTTAAAGTGTTTTTAAAACACTGCAATCAATCTAAGACATAAAAAGCCAATACCTAATTTACGTGCATTTCAGTTCTTATAAATATTTATACTATTTGTTTTATTAAAAAAATACTCGTTAGTTAATCATTGTTGGCCAATTTGAAATACATCAGAACAACGAGAAATTTCTAAAGTAAGCTTTTATAGTAAGAGTTACAAAGATACAATAAGAATGTAATAGTATGTATATATAATATAAAATATAAGTATAATATAAAATGTATATAACATTAACAAGAATACACATATAAGAATGTTAAATTATCAAACTAAATAATGGGGTCAAATGCGCATAGCGACAACGTCGTGCCAGGATTAGTGAGCTGTCACTAGCAAGATCCGACCCCACCTCCACGTGGTGACGCTGGAAACAGACAACGGTTCCTGTCTGGATAAGCGGGTGGTTCGAGAGCTACGTCTGGTATAAGTAGTGATGCAGACGCAGTTACGATGTATGGATGGATCCGCTCACTAACACAGACAGAGCAGAATCCCAGAGTGACTATTGATGAACGTCTCTCCCAGCCGAGGAAAAGCTGAACAAATAAACAAAAAAGATGAGAGTGCATCCAGAGAAGAGATGTGGTGCACACAGGGCGAAAGCTTGGGCTCTGAGGTGTGGGCCGAGTTGAGTGGCATGTCTGACAATCTCGAGGAATAGTAAATGTGAGCATGTTGAGAACCTGTAAACACAGTGAGCTGGACGGTGGGAGCGAGACATGCACGGTGCTGACGATAAAGCGACGAAAGGCGTGGCGAACGTAGGTGTGATAGGCCACTAAATGTGCAAAAGCTGGAAAAGTCAGAAGAGAGCAGATCCAGTGCAAGCTCCTACCGAATAGTGTTAAACTGTGCACTGTGAGATGGAAATGGGTACGGTGTCGCCCAGTAGAACAATGGGAGCGCAAGTGACGAAGAGAGAAGAAGGTGGGCTCAGTTGGTCGATGAGCCAAGCAGAAATGAGCGAAGGGCATCCACAAGAAACGAGGTGGAAAAAACGATTGTGAGCCTCGACGATGGTGGATCCATCCAGAGAACAATAGCCGCGTTTTCCCTCGCAGAGAACCACTACTGCATTGTAGCTAAACACGTAAACACAAAGTACTACAGTTTTACAAATACATAAACAGTGACGATAAACAGCAACGTTTCGACCAAAGGCCTTTATCAAGCAAACAATACAACAAGAATGACGAATTTCGAGGAACACTACAAATGGACGATTACGTGTGGAAACATAAACCTATCTAAAACCCGGTTTTTATTCCCAGATTTTCATTAGATGGTTTGTGTTTCACGTGATCGTCCATTTGTAGTTCTCAGAATCATTCTGTTACTTGTTGTGATAAACGCTGTCGAACATTGTACTACTCTGTTAGTATTTTAATAACGTACTTATGTTTACGTCGTTTAATATTTCAAGTTTTACTGCAGCCTCCACCTCTTTGCTGCATTGTAGTTCGATTGAGGACAATCAAAGGCTTGCGAAGCAAACCGTACAAAAAACTGGACGGCAGGCAAACCAGGTAGTCCAAAAAAAAGACCGGTAACCTGGGCAGATGACGCTTAACAACCCGAGAGGGAATGTTGTCTCTCTCTTTCTCTCTCGATCGTTCTTTTTCGGTCATATTGGTAATTCTTAATGCGACAACGTGGACGTTAATGCAGAACGATATTTTTACGTCATCATGTCAGCGCCATCTGGGCTCTGGTGCTTATCCTTCGACGACGTGTCCGGTTTCAGCCAGCGTTTACTGGGTTCACTCTTCGTCAGCCTTTGGCTGTCCCAGCCGACCTGCAAGGCAGCAGGTTGCTATTTTCTTTTAGGAGCGACCCTTAAGCACCTATCCTCCTTCTTCGGTTATCAGTTATATGATTCTTCTTCTTTTCTTTTCTTTCGTCCGCTTTCAACTCAGACGAAGTTTCATCTCTAAACTGATTTTTGCGTGAAAATCCGTTTTCCAATTTCTTACAATGGCAGCAGCGTGCATTGACAATTACTTTACACTGGCAGCCAGTGTGCTCAATGTACTCGTAATTATTCCCTCGCCATACAGGCAGATTTTCTCCGACAAGTACTCCGTTATCGTCTAAGTAAGACCAGGGACTCGAACAAATGCCGGACAGTAGGTTCGAACCCGAGCTATGAGGCGTCTCGCGCTAGCGGCCGAGCTACTATCAACTACTCTGAGCAGTCCCCAGTTATGATGATGACTATCATCCATAGCACTCCGGGCATGTTCGCCAGTACGTGCTCCGATCTCCGCAAATCTAGCATCGTCCAGCGGCCTAGCGCGCCCTTTAGTACATCGTTATTTTCGGACATTGAAGGAGTTTTCTGAACAGAGTAGTTTCAGGGATGTGATACCACTCGCTGGCCAGATTGAGGTAGATGGGTGTCAATATTAGTGTAACCCGAGAACCCATATGGTCTCATCCCAATGCTATGAGAGAAAACAGGATTAGAGAAAACGAAACAAAACTGTTCGAGTTGATAATAGGTATTCGAGGAATAAGTAGGTACTATTCGCACATCACTAATGCCTAATGCCTAAAAGTGTGTTTCAGTCAGTGGAAATAACAAAGCACGCACACTTACAAAATGAAAACCACCGGCAGTACGTATTTGCATTGTTTCCTTTAACTACAGACCGAGTGTCTTTCAGCCGGGCGGTGATGAGAGCGACATTCTGTAAAGTAGTGTAAATGGCACATCATTACAATAACGCGAAGATTGGGATTGTGTTCCGATTGTCATTGTAATCATATGTAACTATTGAAGGTGCAGGTGAGGAGGCGGGCTTGGACATGTTTAAAAAATAAAAAAAAAAGGTCGTCAACGTCCCTGTCGTCCGTCACTCATATAAAATAATTAATAATGGATGGTTATATTAATTTATATAATAAATATTATATGTAATATTAATTATATTAATAATCATTATTATTCATTTTAGCAGCAAGTTAGTTGAACTTGTTGTCCAAGTCCTATATTGGCGAAACCGGTAGAGCTCATGACCGATTCGCCCACACTTACGCGATATTCGCCAATGCTCTGTGACTCCTGTAGCCACTCATTTCAACGATACTGGCCATTCAGGGTTGACGATTCCCGTCACAGCATCCGATCATGTTCCTCGATGATCGCAGTCGATTCCCTGGACTCTGGAGAACCGTTTTATTTCATTCTATGGCACTTTGCGACCTCTTGGACTCAACGCATTACATTCCTATGCTTCTTAGTACTGTATTATCTCGTGCCTTATTATCTATATGTGTGTTTGCTCCATATATGTATCATTTATCCACTATATTGTTTATTGTTTCTCTTCTTTTCACTTTCGTTTTTGTGTTTTGTTGTTCGTTTTATTCCCAGATTTTTCATTAGATAGGTTTATGTTTCCACATGTAATCATCCATTTGTAGTGTTCCTCGAAATTCGTCATTCTTGTTGTATTGTTTGCTTGATAAAAGGCCTTTTGGTCGAAACATTGCTGTTATATCACTGTTTATGTATTTTGTAAAACTGTAGTACTTGTGTTTACGTGTTTAGCTATTATGTAACCTTCTTCAGGACACTGATTATATATATTTGATTATATCTCTCTCTTGCCTTTTACCTGGATTGGGGCATAGGCCCTCAACCAACTCATGCCAAGTCTTCCTTCTCTGCTATCTCCTGCAGCTCCCTCCAGCTCTTCTTTATATTGTGATCTCGTCTCCATGTATTTCTCGGCCTCCCCTTCTTTCGCTGTCCTACGGGTTCAGGCAGGACCTTCTTGTTATATTCCCCTCCGGTTTACATAAAGTGTTCTATCCAAGCGTAGCGTCTTTTTTTCAACCTGTTCGTTCACTGGAATCTCTCCATAAGTTCCTCATTTGTGACCTATCATCCATCTTATTCCCTCTATTCTGCGCAGACACCAGTTGTTGAATGTTTGCAATTTATGCGCTATTGTTTTAGTTGTTCTCCATGTTTCTGACCCATACAGTAGAACTGCTTTAACATTAGAGTTAAATATCCAAATTTTTGTTCTAGATTTGATTTCTTTGGACTTCAAAATGTTTCCCAGTGCAATGAAAGCTCCTCTTGCCTTCTGTATTCTTATTTTAACATCTCTATCTGATCCACCCTCTTTGTCTACGTTGCTGCCCAAATATGTGTATGATTCTACCTCTTGAAGTGGGATTTCCCCAGGAGAATCAGTTGTCTTACTTGGTTAATTCTCAATATCTTTGTCTTTCCCTTATGAATATTCAGCCCTAGTTTCTGGGACCTTTGATTCAATGTGTTAAGCTTATCCTGCATCTGATTTCGTGTATATGACAGAAGGGCTATATCATCAGCGAAGTCCAGATCATCTAGTTACTCTATTAGATCCATTGATTCCATTTCTGGTGTTAGTTACTGGTCTTCATAATCCAGTCTATTGTCAGTAAGAACAACAAAGGTGATGAAGACATCCTAGCCTCCTGTTTCTATTCAAGGTATCTGTTAGTTACCTTCATGAAGAACTCTACATTTCATATCTGTATATATTGCTTTTATTAGGTTAATAATTTTCTGTGGATTCATAATACCTCATTAATTTCCAAAGGTTTCCCTATCAGATACTGTCAAAAGCCTTCTCATAATCAACAAATCCGATATAAGTGGGGATTTCCATTCAATACTTTGCTCTATTATTATCCGTAATGTGGCTATCTGGTCAGCACAGGATCTATTTGGAAGCCTGCCTGTTCATCTCTTAGCTTTATTCGTGGCATCTCTCAGGATGACTCTGCTTGAGTATTTTCCCAGGTACTGACAACAGCATTATTCCCTATGTTTTCACACTTCTAGAAGGTCCCTTTCTTTGGTAGCTTCACCAGGTATCCTTCTCTCCAGTTTGCTGGTATTTCTTAGGTCTCCCAGATTCTGCTAAATAATTTATACAGTGTTTCTGTGGATGTGTTTATGTTGGCTTTAACCGCCTCCGCTGGAGAATACCATCTGGACAGAGCTTTTCCATCTTTTAAAGTTTAAATTTGATTATATGAGCCACAATCTTCAGAACAGATAATTATGCTCACTTGCCATAATGATTCCCTCTTTAACAGATGATGAAGGTTATTAATGCTGATGATTCCTGTAGCTCACTAGTTGATTATGCTCCTCATCCGTCCTTGCATGGGTTTCCTATTGACAGATGTCACATTGCATACCAAATTCATATTCTTAAACCATTTCCCCCCCCCATCCTGCATTTCAATCCCCAGTTGGGGCATAGGCACTCAACTAACTCACACTAGTTCATGGTTGGCTGAGTTTGTGGCAGTTTTTACGGATCTGTGTAGCCTTAAGCCAAACCCGACAACACTCTGAGTGCGAAACCTCTTTATCAATATTTCAACAATAAACTGTGAATAAATTTGTAAAAGAATGACAAATTAAAATGAAATATGGAGCAATGCTATTGATTTTGTTCATAATTTTTAATTGTTGTTTTCAGACTAATCTTTAGCCAGGTAAACCAAGGCAGGTAAACCAAGGCAAGTAAAGCAAGGCAGGTAAACCAAGGCATAATAGATTTCACATATCATGGCTGGATTAGAGCTGCAGTAAGTAAATTTGTATGTTGTTATATCATATCATTAATAGCTCAGAAACATAAGACAGCTTTGTGAAGACACGAGAGGAGACTTAACATCTTTTACCTTTGTAAGATGATGAACTTCAGGTGACATGACAAAATAATCAACAAAGTTTGTGTTTTTGCATAGTATACTCATTTCTCACTGTTTACATTAGTTCTTATTGGGTACTTTAGTTCTTATTATGTACTCATGTTTCTAAAATATAGACAAATTTAGAGAATAATGTGGATAATTGTAAATTGAGTAAAGTAACTAGTTCTAAATTTATAGAATAATGTGACCAGTTATAAATTTAGAGAATAAAGTGACCGGTTATAAATTGAGTAAATTAACAGGTTATAAATTGAGTGAACAATGTGGCAAATAGGTCTATCCAGAAGGAACTCAGAATCAAAGAAGGCTGGCCGATACTACAAATAAGAATAAGAAAATTGAGGTATTTTGGACATAAAAACCACATTTGAGAAAAGACCATTATGGACAGAGGCATCCCAACAAAGAGAAGAAGAGGAAGACCATGCAGAACATGGATCAGGATGTGACTGATTATTTGAGCCTGACTGCTGCAGAGACTGGACATCTGGTCTATGAGAGAGATAAATTTCTAAGAACTGTTAGGGTGCCAAAGTTCTGCTCAGAACAAGCTATTGGATGATGATGAATGATATTGAATGATGACTTGTGTGATGCCCCAAGGAAGAAGAATAGTACCACTGCGACTAATGTGGACCTGGAAGCTACCCAAGTAAATAAAAGCATCGCGAAAATTGGATGAGCTGGCCTACTTGTGCGATAACTGCTAGCTGTACAATCGCTCTTGGCTCAGATCACATACAAATCACCAGTGGTTAATAAGTGAGTCGATATGGACTGTTGAAGAAGAATGATTACGAATGTCTGAATTATAAATTAAGTGAATAATGTGTCAGATTATTTTTATAGTGAATGTATAAAGTGTTGGTCATGTTTGTGTTTTCTTCCATGAAGGCACAAGCTAGTGAGTGATCATGCAAGACAGTCTAAATCATTACAATCAAGCGAGGAAACTGGATTGGCACTCTTTGCACTAGTACGCATCTATTACCTCCAGCAATTTTAATAAGCTGGATCAAGAAGTGTATATAGGTCGTGACTTGTCATTAACTAAATTAAGTTGTTTTTTCTCTCTTTTGTCAGCTTTCAACTCAGGCAGTTTCATCTCTGAAACTGATTTTTGGTGAAAATCCGTTTTTCCAATTTCTTACAATGGCAGCAGCGTGAACATTGTAAATTACTTTACACTGGCAGCTGTGTGCTCAATTCTACAGTAATTAGTATTCCTCGCCATACAGACAGATTTTCTCCACTTAAGAGTACTCACATTAGTCGTCCTGGTAGAACAGGGACTTGAACAAATGCAGGACAGTAGGTTGAACCGGCTATGAGGTCTCACAGCTAGCAGGCGATCAACTACTATCAACTACTCTAGCAGTCCCCTGTTTAAGTGTATGGATTTCTTCATGGATATTCAATCTATCTTCTTCTTCTCTCCCCACCATCACCACAATGTTGTAGCACTATTGGTTATTGGTCTTCTTTGAGCAGCTCCATATCAATCACTTGTAAATACTCTGTGTTATCTGAGCCTAGAAGCCATTATGCGCTGATGCCAGTTATATGCCTACCAATAGCCAGCACATCTGATTTCTGCAACACTTTTTATTTACTAGGTAGCTTCCTGGCTCCACATCAGTCTCTTCTGACATGCCTTGTAGGTTAAGTGGTACTATTTATGGTTCCCCTTGGGCCCAGGCACCACATGGCGGGTTATTGATCTGGCGTTAATAATAGTACCTGACCAGACATAGTTTCTCATGGCAGCGGATATTGAAAAATGTATGCTGTTTGTTTCTGTAGTTCACTAATATAAACATACTCCTACTATCATGGGGTGTTGAATCTTGTTCTTACAGTATGATTAAAGTTAATTAAACGCTGTATAAAGGCTGACAGAGAACCTAATGGCGCTGGTTGAAATGGACACTTCACTGAAGGACAAGCACTAGAGCTGCAAATGGTACTAACGATGTACGAAAAATTAGCTCTTGGCAAAACTGTGTATATATCACAATAAGAATGATAAGCACCAACAAAAAGAGCAGCGAGGAAGAAGAAGAAAGCGCTGTATACATTTATTCTCATTGACCTTGTTGTCTCAGAGACAATAATAGATTTATTAATGAATAGAAATAAGCTAATGATGAGGATTATCAAGTGTTATATTTTCTCAGTAATTTTGTATGGTTCAGAAACATGGACAATGAACATGTGTTGTAAGACAAATTAATGCTCTTGAGATGTGCATATACAGAGGTGGTTGTATTTCATGGGTGGGGGAAAAGAGACAAATAATGAAGTTCTAGAAAAACTAGTAATGAAGAAAGAATTATGACAAGATAAAAATCAAGCGGATAACTATATTTTCAAAAGCATATCTCCGGGTTCCACAAGGGCAGCAAAGAATAATAATACTGCAACCTACAAGGCATGTCATAGGCGACTGAGGTAGGGGCATAGGAAGCTACCTAGTAAATAAAAAGTGTCACAGAAATTGGATGTGCTGGCCTACTTGTAGCGCATAACATGCACAATGTACAATCGCTCTTAGGATCAGTTCACATACAAATCTCAAAGAGTGTTTAACTCTTAACCATTGGCAGGTTTTAAGGTTTTCGATATTTTTGATGCCTGCTCTATATTTTGCAACCATTCAAATTCTTGCATTGAAAATAGGCATGTTATATATGGTTGAAAAGCTAATTGGATGGGCTATCAGGATATGTGGTTTTAACATAAGTGTGATATAATTTATGATATCCATGACCTACTTATGGAAAGTCTAAAAATAGATTATTCTACAAATGTCAAATTTTTTACAGTCAAAAAAGAAGGAAAAAATAAGTATGGAATATAATGGAATCTTTTTTACAGTTTTTTAAAGTCTTCATATTGCAAAACATTTTGAATTTAAACATTTTTGGGAAAATAAGAAGGCAGTAATCATGAAATTTATAATATTCAATATTTTCATATTGTAAAGAAAAAATCAATAAATATAGCCTTCAAGAAAATGATGCGAATTGGTCTAGTAAGCAGCCTAAAAAGAACTACACTTATAGTAGAATACATAAACATTAAATAGTATATAATTTCAAACTTTTGCAAGAAAAAGATATTATTGAACAAAAATATGATTCATAATTGATATTTGATAGACAAAATAATCAGGAAAAATAGTTTGGGGGCATCTTCCCAAACAGAATGAGTGACACAGGCACAGAATGTTCATTGACAAACATAGATATTTCAAGAATCACTGGTGTCTTCATCAGGACAGTAGTTTGAGTTATTAGAATCCATTTTATCACATATTTGGGGCTTTTTAGCTGGAGCAATTTGGCTTTTTCTACAAAATGGCAAGTTGAAATGAGATGTGCTACAGTCAACGTGATTAACATCTAAAAAATATATAATTAATTTTTTATAATTTTTATTAGATTATCATAGGTTCTGCTTTTAATAACATACATTTTACCAACTTAAATGCAAAATAGATAAAATTTTGGCCCTAAAAGGCATGTAGCATC